>JAODAL010058361.1:0-22134 GCA_025379985.1 Phyllomedusa bahiana
GACCCCCTTTATGCCAGGGCCCCCCCTTTACCCAGGGCCCCCTTGTAGCGGGGGACCCCCTTTATAGCCAGGGCCCCCCCTTTAGCCAGGGCCCCCCTTTTACCAGGGCCCCCCTTTATAGCCAGGGCCCCCTTGTCCCCGGGCCCCCCCTTTTGCAGGGAACCCGCGCAGGAGCCCCGCTACGTCAGCGTAGGGGGGCGCCCGGGGTAAAGGGGCCCAGCGTCTTCGCCTCCGGGGGAGATCAGCGGGCCAGCAATAGGGGCGCTGTGCTCCTGACACCGCGCAGCCCCGGGTTTTGGGGGGACTTTAGCCCCGGCTCCCGGGGCCGGTCTCTGACGCTCGGGGACGCAGGCCCCGGGGTTTCAGGGCCCGCATGCGGGACGGGCCCGGGGAGCCGGCCCACCGCCCCCGGGCCCCCCGGTCGGGGGGGCCCCCCGGGGGTTTCCCCGGGGTCCCCGGCGCCCAGTCCGCCTGGTTCAGGGGGTGAACTGCAAATGGTGTTCACCAGGAAAAATACTGACATCACATAACAGGTATAGCGGTAGGAGAGGCACCCCCCTTCAATATGATTTGTCTGGTGCTGGCCCAAAAATGGAATCCCCTTTCCACTTGAAAATCTAATCATTGGCCGCATCAAAAAGGAAATGCAAAGAATTTTTTTAAATTTATGATACAATCCACAAGCCCCCAATGTACAAAGCACGGGATTTTGAATATGACATATTCAAAAGTCACGCTTGCTTTGACTATTTGGAGCTTGGGGATTGATCACAAATTAAAAGAAATTTTTGCATTCTTTTAAGGGGGCCCAACGATTAGTACACAAAACGGGTCAGTGATTTTAGCCCCAAATGGACCCTACCCCCATGGTGACGTTTTTTGACCCCCCTCTGTGCCTGATGATTAAAAGGTTACCAAAAGTGCGGGAACCCCGCTTAAAATGAAAGTGAAATGGCGCGGCTGGTGAATGCAAGTTTCGATCCCCAATTTTTTACTCGGACCAAAAACCCCAAAAAATGGGGCGGTTCGTGGTCGAGAAAACAGTAAAATCGGCTCGATTTAATTTTTTTGAATGGTTTCAATAAACCCCCTATTTTGCCCCATAGGGTTTTTGATAGAGCAGAGTTTGGCTCGTGGTAACAGGCAAGCCCAAAAAGGGGCAATACATCCAACCGGGCAAATCCCGGGGGGGCATTCGGGGTCCGGGCGCTGACCCCTCGGAGCGGCCACCAGGGGACTAGTGTTTCCCCTTTCCCCGGTGGGCCCGGGGTTTTCATGCCAAACCGTGTGCAGTACAGGGCCCGCTCGGTCGCATTTTCAGCCAGACCCTAAGTTTGGGGGGTTTTCACGGACCCCCCGCCACCCAGCTCATCTTTGGGCTATAAGACAGCAGCATTGCTGCACTCAGGCAGAGCACCAGGAATCTTCTGAATAAGCATAGGCCAGTAGGGGTACACCGCTTGCTCGATTAGAGAAAAGAAGAAAGGGAAAGGGAGTTTATTTATTTTTTTATTGGGTTTGTTGACTACCTAAAATCTGCTTTGGGGACCCCGCTACCTAATATCTCTATTGGGACCCGACTATCTATATATCTAATGTGGGGGGGCCCTGATTTTATATCTACTGGGGAACCCCGACTTTTTTTAAAAATTACTGGGGTAGGGCCCCAATGTCTATATACACGGGGGAGGCCCCCGACACCTATATAACTTGGGGGAGGCCCTGACATTAGCTAAGGGGGGGGGGGTATAAAATACCTTTATATTACTGGAGGAGGCCCGATGTTATTACTACAGGGGAGGCTCTGTCTAGCTAATAGCTACTTGGGGGGGAAGGGCCTGTCTACCCATCTAACACCGGGGAAGGGCCCTGATCCTTATAATTTCCCGGGGGGGTCTGTTAACTATCTTTTAAATATTGGGGGGCCCCCTGTAATTACCTACCCAAGGGGGGCCCTTTTTTCCTACATTTGTACTTACGTACTGCCGGGGTGCCCATATACCCACCCCACTGAGGGGCCTTTTCATACCTTTTATACTTTTCCCAGGCGAGTCAAAGTACCTATTTAATGCTGGGGATCCTAGACACCCGCCCAAACTACTTTGAATCCCCTATTTTACCTAATTATTTCGGCACCCCTATCTATGTGGGAAAGGGCCCTATACAAAATACCTCTGGGGGGGACCCTATATACCCACCTACTTGGGGGTCTAAAAAGTTACTTAATGATGGCTTTATTCCCCCCTACCCACTGTGGGGAAACCGTATACTTCTTATGCCCAATGAGGGGGTACCCCCAAATTGGGGGTTATTACCCCCTCCCCCCTATGAAGAATCTGTTTAACCCTTTCTGAGGGGGCCTTTTTTAACCCACTTTTTGGGGGGTACCCACATACCCCTTCCCACTGTGGGGGGGCCTATTTTACTTACCTACGTTTGGGAGGCAAGTTTAGCTAAGTAATTTTAGGGTTTATTTGTTGCCTACTTATCTGCCTTTTTTCATCTCCCGGGGGTCGCCCGGTGTTTTATTTGGGGCTCGGGCCCCGAATAAAAAACCCCCTGTGCCCCGGGGGGGGGTCCCCGGGTCCAGGCCTCTCCCTGGGCCGGAAACCCAACCCGGGGGGGGGCTGGCCCCTTTTGCTGCATGTGCGTCCGCTGGAAACACAAAACAGCGCGGGCTTTGCGGGGCAGAGGCCCACGCTCCCCTTTCCCCCAGACAGTGTCGGACCCCCCCGGGTCTGGGTTCCCCAAAACTGCCCGGGGGCCCCCGGGTCCTCACAGCCTGAGGACCCCCAAAAGGCCCCGTGCGCCCCCAAAACCCCCGGGAGGTCGCCCCATGGAACCCTAGTCACACGCCCTGCCTGTCCTTCGGGCGACAGCCGTATAGGCCGTGCGCCCCAGGAGCTGCCCGGGGAGCGCGGGGGCTGAAAGGGGCAGAAGAGGAGCGCGCTCCCCGGGGGATTAAGGTGAGTATTAAAAAATTTTTTTTTTAAAGGGTTTACCTGCCTTCCCGTTTCCCCCCATAATGCCTGCCTGGGGCCTCCTAACCCTGTCTGTGCCCCCCATATAATGCCGGGGGGCCCCCATATACTGTTTTGGCCCCAAAACAAATGCCCGTGGCCCCCCCTATCCCCTGGCCCGTGGCCCCCCATATCCCCGCCTGGGGCCCCCAAATTTCCTGGGCCCGTGGCCCCCCCACCCTGTCTGTGGCCCCCATATCCCTGCCTGTGGACCCCATATCCCTGCTGGGCCCCCCTTTCCCTGCCTGTGCACCTAAAATGCCCGCCTGTTTGGGCCCCCATACACTGTCTGTGGCCCCCATATCCCTGCCTTTTGGCCCCCCCCATACCCCGCCTTTGCCCCTATTAAAGGCTGCCTGTCCCCCATAATGCCTGGGCCCGTGTCCCCCTTACTGCCTGTGGCCCCCCATATTACTGCCGTTTTAAACCCCCCTACCCTGTCTTGCCCCATAATGGCCCCCTGCCTGTTTGGGCCCCCCCATAATCCCCCGCCTGTGGCCCCCCTATCCCCGCTTGTGGCCCCCCCTAGGGGCCTGTGCCCCCCATTTAATTTCCCCCGATTGTGGCCCCCCTATTTTGCCTTTGGCCCTCCCTATCCCCGGCCCGTGGCCCCCCATGCTGCCTGTGCCCCCCATTTAAAGCCCCGGGCCCGGCCCCCATAATGCTGCCCGGGGCCCCCTTTTTAAAAAGCCCTTTTCCCGTGGGGCCCCCCTATCCCTGGCCTTTTTGGCCCCTATTATCCTGCCTTTTGGCCCCCTACGCCTGCCTGTGGGCCCCCTACGCCTGCCCCCTGGCCCCCATATCCCTTCCTGTGGCCCCCTTTGCCCGCCCGTGCCCCAAAATACCCGCCCGGTGCCCCTTTTTTTCTTTCCCGTGGCCCCCATTTTACTGCCTCGTGCCCCCCTTACTGCCTCAGTTTCCCCCTATATACTGCCTCAGTGCCCCTATATCCCCCTTGGTGGCCCCTTATACTGCCTCCGGGGCCCCCCTTTTCTGCCTCAGTGCCCCTTTTTTACCTTTTGTGGGCCCCCTAATACTGCCCCAGTGCCCCCCTTTAAATTTCTGTGGGACCATTTACTGCCCAGTGCCCCTATTTCTTCCCTTTGGCCCCATATACCTGCCCGTTGGCCCTTTTTACCTTTCCTCAGTTTCCCCCATTTTACTGCCTCAGTGGGGCCCCCATTACCCGCCTGTGCCCCCCTATACTGCCGTCCCCCCTTTTAATGCCCGTGCCCCCCATTTTACTCCGTGTCCCCCCAAATTTACTGTCTGTGGCCCCATATTTCCCGCCTGTGGCCCCTATATCTTTCAGTGCCCCCATATACCTAACTGAGGGGACTGCTATACCCTATAATTTAAGGGTTGCTGGGGGAAAAAATTGAGGATTCTAAGATTTTTTTTGTCCAAATCCCTTTAGGGGCCCAAGTATTGGCCCGGGGCAATTTTGCCCTGAAAGGGGAGAAACCCCGGATGGGGAAAAAAAAAAGGGAAAAATGAAAAAGCCCGATCAGAAAAGAGTCTCCCGGGGAGTTTTTCTAAATGTAATGCGTTTTAATCACTTATTTTCTGCAGGTTTTACATTTAAAATAGTATCTAAACCCCTATTGGTCGGGTATTTGGGGGTGGTAATGTAATCAGAGCCTGTGTACCCGTGATGGTCACATGTGGGGGGGGTTTGGTCAGGGTCTGGCAAGGTTTTTTTGGGGCCCTTTTAAGTAGTAAAAGTTTGGGGGCTTTGGGTTTTTTAGGGGGTTTTAGTAACCCAATTTAATTGTTCTTGGGAGATTTGTCCCTGTATCCGGGGTTTTGTTTTGGTGACTGTTTAGGGGTATTTTCCCCTTTGAAGGTGAGAAGTTCTGAAAAAGTAAAATTTTTCATTGGTTTATTTTTAATGTACGTGACTGCTGAGGAGTGGACAGGATCTGTTTTGGAATGTGCAGAAAATTGTGGGCAGGGAAAAAACAAGGTTTTTCTCCCGTTTAAAAAAACATCCGCAGTTTCAAATGAGGCCCTTAAAAATTTTCGTGTGAACCCAGCCCCACCCAGAAAAAACAAAGGGCCCGTGCCCCGGATGTTTTTGGCCCCAGCAACAACCCCTTTTTCCCTCTCTATTGTTTGGGTTTTAACATAGCTAAAAAGGGGCCCCCCTACCTATCTGCCTCCTAATTTTTGGAGCGCCCCCCTGTCTACTAAAATGGGGTGTGTGTGTACCTACCTACCAGTGGCAAAAGTGTGGGCCCTATAATCAACTTGGGGAACTTTCACTGTTTAGGGTTTTCCCAAATTTTTTGGTAGGGCCCCAATTGGGGGGCACTATTACTATTTGGGGGTTCCAAACCCACCTGGCACGGGTTTTTAATAGATCAGGTTTTATAGCCCGGAACCTTCTTAAACCCCGAAATGTGGAGGTCTGAACAGACACCTAGGGGGCCCCATGATGAAAAGTGTCTAGGTCCCAAGATTTCCTTGTTGCCCCTAGCAACCAGGGCAGGGGGTTCCCCCTTTTATTTTCCCCTAGTGCTCTGAAAAAAAAAGAAAGGGGTGCTATGTTTTGGGTTTCTTTAGGCAAGAAGAAAGTTTTACACCCAGAAATTTTTTCTTAAATGTCCCCCTTAAAAGAGGTGGCCTTCTGCTTTAAATTCCCCTTTAATTGAGGTCACCCTTGCCCGGTTGGGGGGGCCCTTTACAGTTTTGGGGGAAAAAATTTTGCATTAAGAACCTTTAAATCTTTTTTATTTTAAATTTCCCGAGTAGTGGGAAAAGCTGTTCCCAAACAATTTTTTATGTCCTTTTTGACCATTTTTTAGTGCCTTTTATTTGTGCCCGCTGGTATTTTTGTTGTGTTTGCCCTAGCTTTTAACTTCCCCAAACCGTGTGCACCCATGGTTTATTTTTTTAAAAAGGGTGTGTGACCAGATTTTTTTTTTTTGACTACCCTTTGGGTTTTTGGATGGGAAAAGTTTGTACAAAAGGGGGGGAATTTAAAAGGGAAGTGCTGGAAAAAGAGGGTTTTAAAAAGTTTGTGTGGTTAAAAATTTTAAGGTAAAGTAGTGGTCAAGGGGAAGTGTCATTGCCAAACTGTACTGGGCGGGGAAAGAACAAAAATCAAACAAGAAAACATTTACAGAGGGTTTTTAGCCCGTTTGGGGGAGAAACGGAAAAGAAAAACCCATTTTTTGAAAAAGATGGTTTTTCTGTGAGTCCCTTAATGTCAAGGGCTATTTTGCTTCTGTGTTGGATCAGTCCTGTATTGCATGGGGAACTATGGGAGAAAGAAAGGAATGCCCTCAACGACATGTGCCGACATGCAGCCAATCAGCAGCCAGCCAGCTTCTGTGATGTCACAGCCCTATAATTAGGGCAGCCATTTTACATTCTGCCACTTGTCACTCTGTCTTGTATGCACAAGCATATCTCTGTAGCAGCACTAGATTGCACTCTACAAAAAATACTTCAGATTTTAGAGTTACTGGAGTCAAATACCTTTCAAATACACAGGTGTGTGTCATATACACACCTGATCCTGAGCCAATGTTTTTTATTTGGGATATTGCTCTCTGTGGCAAACAGCTACTTCTTTCAATTATTGTGGTAAACTGTAATTGAAAACCTGTGTGCATAATTCTCACAGACACACATCTCCAATCCAGCTAGTTTAGTCTTTTGGGATATTGCTCTCTGTGGCAAAGAGTTAATTTTTTTCACTTATAGGTGAAACACCTTTGAAATACAGCTTGGTTATTTGTCATATACACACATCTACATTAAACAGTTTGTTTTATTGTAAATCAAACACTATGTGAGACAGAGAGGTGGCAGGCCCTGCACATGGAAGGGGCAGTGGCACAAATGTTCCTGGAGCAGGCACAGGTCGCAGCACAGTAAAGAGATGTAACAGCAGGGGTCACTTGGTAAGGCCAGAGCTACTAGTGTCATCTAGCAACCGTGTGTTGATCACCAACCCAATGGTTGTTGAATGGTTGACTAGGTCATCCACTTCCTCCCAGATGACATCTGGCAACCCCAGCCAAGAGTTGGTGGGTTCGTCAGACACAACCCTTAGTTGGCATGGCTGGGGAGCAGGTCAGAGGCCTTCACCTTTCCTCAACCCACCTCTGTCCTGTTCGGTTCCCTCAGCCAGAGAACTACTATGTGCTGTGGGCTCTGCGCCACTATACAGCGAGGACGAACAGCGAGGACAGTGAGCAGCTACTGGGCAGTAGGAGGGCAAGTAGTGATGTGGAGAGTGGCATGGGAGGTTATGTTGTGAGCGGTCAGGCTCTGTACACCGATACCGTTGAGGGGGACAGCAGTGACGGGGAAACACTAATCGATGAGAATGTAGCCGATTGCACTTGGTAGCCAAGTGAAGAAAGGGCCTCTTCATCTTTGTCGGGAGAAGAGGGCGGCAGCTTGAGCATCAGGGAGCGGCGCAGCCAGCAAGTCAGTAGTGTGGCTGTAAGTCAGCAGGGTGGCAGCAGTGAGAGGTCGGGAGCCAAATGGCCATGAGGTAGACCACCCGCTTCGCAGGTCCCTTCATGCCCAGAAAGTAGCGGCGCAGGGGCTCACCGAGGCAGCGGCGGTAGCAGTCAGTCAGTGCGGAGCGTTGGTGGTAAAATCACCTACTCGGCGGTGTGGCACTTTTTTTGCCAAGACACCGGAGAAGGTGAACCGGGCTATATGCAGAATCTGTGGGCAAAACGTGAAGTGTGGCCAGGGACCTAATGATGGCACCACGGCCCTGTGTCAACATATGCAGCATCACCATCCATTGGCCTGGGAGAAACGTGTCTTAGATGTGGTGGTCCATCCTGTCACAGCAACAGCACCCAGTGGCACGCATTCCATTTCAGGCAGTCAAGGCTCCACCACCTCTGCCGAAGGGAGCTGTCTGTCTTTCCCATCATCTACCGATCCAGATGCTCTTGCTCCTTGCCACTCATGGCACCAGCAGTTGTTCACTGAGACGATTGTCAAGAGACAGCAGTATGCGTCCGGCCATCATATGGTGCAGAAGTTGAACGTGCTCCTGTCCAAATTGGTGGTACTGCAGTCCTTCCCTTTTCAAGTGGTGCATTCTGCACCATTCAGAGAACTGATAGCTTGTGCTGAGCTGAGGTGGAGAGTCCCAAGACGTCATTTCTTTTCGAAAAAGGCAGTACCAGCCCTGCGCAAATATGTGGAAAAGAATGTGGGCCAGCCCTTGAGCCTGTCGGTGTCTTCCAAAGTGCACGGCAGCACGGACGTGTGGAGCTGTAACTACGGTCAGGGATATTGCATGTCCTTTACGGCTCACTGTGTGAATGTGCTTCCTGCCCAGCCACACCAGCATCTTGGACAGGAGACGTCACTTTCTCCTCCACGTTGTCAAACTGCTGATCCTGCGCCAATGTCCGCCTCCTCCTCCTCCATCACCTCAGCCTCCAGTGCAGCGATGAATACTAGTGCTCCTCCAGCATGTGCAGGGCACGGCGGTGTCACTCAGTTCTACACCTGGTTTGCCTGGGCGAACGAAGTCACACAGGGGAGGAACTGCTCCGAGTCATGAAAGACGAAATCGATGTGTGAATTTCTCGGTGCCAACTGCAAATCGAAACCATGGTGACAGACAATGGAAAAATCATGGTGTCTGCACTGCATCGAATGGGGATGAGCCATGCACCCTGCATGGTGCACGTTTTCAATCTGGTTGTCAAACGGTTCCTCAAGTCTTCCACCCATCTGCAAGACATTCCAAAAATGGCCAGGAAACTTTGCATGCACTTTAGGCATTCATACACTGACAAGCACACCCTCCTTGAGCTGCAGTGGCAGAACGCCTTCCCCCAACATAGGCCAATATGCAACGTTTCCACCTGTTGGAATTCCAGCCTCCATATGTTGGACCGACTCTATGAGCAGAGAAAGGCTATTAATGATTTCTTGATGATCCAAGTGGACAGGAGAATTCCCCTGTGTAATTTAGATGTCAGCCAGTGGCAGCTCATGTGTGACATCTGCCAGTTGCTCAGGCCCTTGATGAGGCCATTTTGTAAGTCGCCAGGACTACGGGATGAACAGCGTCATTCCACTGCTTCATGTCATGGAACAGGTGCTGCAAAATCTGTCTGGTCAGGGGACTGGAGACGTGGTGACTTCATCTCATGTCCACATGAGTCCGGTGGGGGCTGAACTGGAGGAAGAGGACATTGGAGCACAAGCAATGTCTGGCAAAATGGGTGGTTTTTCTACCCAGGTCACAGGAGAGGAGGAGCAGGAGCAGTCGGAGGAGGTAGAGGGAAATGAGGAAGACGAGGCAGATGACCCAGACACACCGTGGCAGTATACAGTGGAGATGGAGGCAGGAGTCCTTCAGATTCACTTGCGCAGATGGCCTGCTGCATGATAATTTGCCTGGGTAGTGACAGCTGAATATTCACCCTCCGGCAGAGGGATGACTTCTGGCTCTCCACTGTCTTTGACCTTCGCTACTGGTCCAAGATGGGTACCTTTTTTCACCTGCCAAGAGGAAGGACAAACTCAAGTACTATAGTGACATCATATGTAGTCTGTTGGCCGCTGCCTATCCGCACCATCGTCTATCCTCTATCAGGTCTGACCGAGGGGTTTCTTGATGCTCACAAACCACTGCCACGGCTGCTGTGTGGGAGTGGGGGGGAGCAGTACCAGCTCCATCAGCAGCAACCTGAGTCTGGAGTCAATGATGAGCAGCTTTCTTCACCTGCCTAGTGAGGAAGATACTCACCAGCAGCAGCAACAGCAGCACCTGGAGAAAACTCTGAGCCAGCAGATAGTGGCCTACTTGGACAGCACCCTGCCACCCGACACTGAAGATCCGCTGGACTACTGGGCAGCAAAACTGGATTCGAGGAGAAGTTGTCCTGCCTTTCCAATAGTGTGACATCAAAGTGGGAGTTCAGTGCGGCGGGGGCCATAGTTATCCCAAGCAGAACACACTTGTCCACCCGAAATGTGGAAAGACTCACCTTTGTCAAGATGAATCAGCAAGGATTTCCACACATCAATGCCTGATGCATCAGATTAGACCAGCCATGGCACCTCAACCAAAGTTTGAAAACGAGACTGGGTTCTTCTGGCTACCTGCCTCAGCTACTATTCTGATGCTGCCACCCTCCTGATGCCACACATCTGCTGCAAGGTGCTCCTTCTACCACCCACCATCTTTACCAGGGACTGGTATTGCCCCCCACCTCCCCACTCTTCACTGGGCCATTATGTAGCCTTCTGATGCTGCTGCCACCTCACCACTCAGGTCTACTTATGCTGCTGCTGTCGCCTCCAGGCTATGTCACCATGTCACTCTCTGGCTTGATGCTGCCACTTACTCGTTATGTCACCTAGCTGCCGCCACCTCAAAATTATGTCTTTGTGCCACTCTCCGGCCTGATGTTGTTGGTGCTGTTGCTGCTGCCACCTCCACACTGTGTATTTGTGCCACTCTGTGGCCTATTCATGCTGCTGCCACCTCCAAAATCTGTCATTGTGCCACTCTGTGGCCTACTGATGTTGCTGCCAACTGACCACTCTCTCACTCGACCACCATGTGGTTTCCTAAGTCTGTTTCCACCCTCCACCACTCTGTGACATTGCCACTGCGTTTGGTTTTCCCCTTCTTTTAATCTGTCGGAAGGAATGAAAAGGACAAACACAACCGATTGTATCTTTGGAGAAGCCGTATGACATGGTCCTTTGTTTGCATCAGGATTGTCTGATGACGTCAATACAAAATTACTGCCAACACCCTCTACACTCTTTAGGGGCAAAATCTGTGAAATCATCTGATGACTGTGTAAAAGGAGTGCACTCTTTGACGCTATAGTGGGATCTTGGCCCTCAGCTCGGTTCTTTCTAGCTGGCGCTGCCATTACCCTGTCGGGCTACATTCCCACTTCAGTTATTTGGTCAGTTTTGCCCCCGTAACTGCCCAGATAAGTGAAGTGTGAAGCGATTCTAAGTGCGGCGCCTGTCATCTACATGTCATACTAAAACACAGCATTGTTTCAATACCACACCGCACTCCCTAGGCATATTTCTGCATGGCACACTGTTCTACAACACCATACAGGCTCTCTGCAGCCAGGAAATATTTTTAATGCGATTTGTCACAAATAAATTCAGAACAAAACAAATTTTTGAGAAATTCCCTCATCTCTAATTGCCATTATAAAGTTTAAATTTAATCGTGGGTATTGTTTTCTCTGACTTCAATCAATTGCCAGTCTTATCTTATGGGCTTTAATTTTGGAAGCTTGAGACAGTGCTGTAAATCAAATGAAAATTAGCGAACTTAATGTTGAGTTAATTACTAGATATGCTAGATTAAATAAAGTACCTTAGGGAACTTATGCCAAGTTATAATAATTCAGTATATAACAGTATATATTGAAGGAGTTTTATAAGATTTATAGAAACACCTGTACAGGGAGGGTCTGGGCTAAAATAAAAAATGAAAGGGGTTGTCCACCTCCCTTTTTACATGGTGCTGTGGATATAGAGAATAATATGAAAAAACAAAAAACAAAAAAAAAAAACAATACTCACTTCTGTACTGTTATTTGTTCTAGCAATTTGTTGGTCCTCTCCCTGGGCTTTTTGTTGTCTTCTACCTGTTGCTGAAGAGAACGTCACTGCTGCGGACAATTAAAGGCATGACACTTCTTGATGTGACACAAATTCTAAAAAAGTTAGGATGCTGTGTAAAATGTAAAGAAAACAAGACTGCTCAAAATTTATGGGCAGCACTCAGGGCATCAGAAATTTCAGCTGAAGCCTCTGGGCACCCCTCCTCCATCACCAACCCCATGGCCCTGTGGTGACCAAGAAAAAATATGCAATTGTACCATTGTTTTTAGATTTAGTTATTGCTGTGTTTTACAATGTACAGTTTATCTATATTGTGCGGGTCAGTACGTATACCTTAGCCAGCAAATACTGCCACATGATCATCACATGTCACCACTATAACATTACTGACCAAACCAGTATACCCAGACAAATATTGCCAAACAATATACAAACACAAAATAATACCACACATATCACTACCATATGATGAACAATACCAATAGAATGTTACTGACCAAACCAATATACCCAGACCAATATAATCAAGTAACAACAATATACAAAGACCAAATAATACTGCCACATCACCGCATATCTTCACCATAAAGATACTGAATAATACCAATGTACTGTTACTGAATATAAACCATTACACTAAGACCAATATTTCCACCATACAGTGACCATGTAGCGGCAGATACAAGTGTACACAGGTACTATGTAGACAGTGCAGTTACATTTAGTTACTCACATAAGATGTCTTGTCTGATAAGTCGTTCACTTTCCCTTTTCTTCTCCATCCAGTCTAGACCTCCATGATGACTACTCCCATCCAGCACTCTTCCCTGCAATTTACAACACAAACTTCTGAGAATCCTCACTTTTTTTTTATCATCCTCCTAACTATGCCCTTAACACTTATGTACAAACTCCCCTTCCATAGTGCTCCGAATGTTAATAATTAACTGCTTAGTGCCCAAGTAGTTAGGTAGGTAGGGCCCTGGTAGCTATGTATATGGGTCCCCTGCAAGTAGTTATACAGGTCTCCCAGTAGGTCAATAGGTATCCACCTGTTGTAGGTAGGTATATAAGGCTTCCAGATATATATTCTCCCCAGTAGGTAGGTAGATGGGGACACCCAGTAGGTTAGTAGGTAGATTAGAGCCCCCCAGTAGGTAGATAGATTAGGGATCCTCCAGTGGGTAGGTAGATTCGGGACCCTCCAGTAGGTAGGTAGATTAGGGGCCCCCGGTAGGTAAATAGGGGCCCACAGTCGGTCAGTAGGTAGATCAAGGGCTCTCTAGTAGGTAGGTAGATAGCTTAAATGGTAGAAAAAACAGATCTGTGGCCTGTCTTCACAGCTAATTTTGTATACATAGAAAAGGCCATAGACTGTTTTTATAATTAATGCGAGTCTGTCACAGGGAGACTATAGCAGGGCCTGAACGATGAGAGGGAGGGTCCAGCCCCACCAGAAAATTTTTTTTTTAAAAAGGTTTTTCCCTTTTTGGGACTAATTTGGGGGGTTTTTTAAAAAGGGGGCCCATCCTTTTTGAAAATTAAGGGGGGAAATTTTTGGTTGGGGGTCCTAGACAGGGCTGAGGGGGGCCTGGACAGGGGAGTCTGGGGGGCCTGGAAAGGGGAGCCTGGACAGGACTGGGAGGGCCTGGACAGGGAAGCCTGGGGGCCCTAGACAAAAAGGGGGGGCCTACGGGGAATGTAGGGGCCCGGACAGGAGGGGGGGGCCCGGGAAAGACTGGCGATGGAAAAAGATTGGGGGGGGCCGACAAGACTGGGGGGACCTGGACAAGACTGAGGGGTCCTGGACAAGACTGGGGGGCCTGAACAGGGTCTGTGCAGTGCAGAGCCATCTTAACAGAATTATGGGCCCCTGGGGATAGCACTGCATTGGGCCCTGCCCAAAACATGACATCACATTTGGCCCTGCTCTACCCCCAAGCCACCCATTTTTTCACGTCCTTATTCCCGGGCACTGGCACCCAAAACCCATAAACTTTTGGCAGGAGGGGCCTTTGGGTTCCTTTTTACCATGGTTTTTAAATTTTTTTCACTCCCAAAAACACCAGTTAAAAAAGCAAAACCAACCAAGGGGGTCCAGGGGGTTTCTTGTATTCCTTGAATACACCATATAGGAGCCCCTAACTTGTGGGGCCCCCGGCAATGCCAGGGTGGGGCCCAAAGAAAAAAAGGCCCCGGGGGAGGGGGACTTTGGAGAGCCTGGACAGAGGGGACAAGAAAGAGGGGGCCTGGAAAGGAGGGCCTGTACAGGACAGGGGGAACTGGACACAACAGGAGGATCCTGGGAGAGCTGGAAAGGACAGAAAGGACTGGGGTGGCCTGGACGGGGCAGGGAGGACTGGGGGGTCTGGACAGGAGGGACTGGGAGGGGCTTGGACAGGACAGAGGGGACTGGGAGGGGGCCTGGACAGGACAGGGGAGCCTGGAAAGGACACGGGGCTGTTCAGGAAGGGCCCGGCCGCCGAGCCACAGCGCTGCACGATTACATAAAGAACAGGCCCTCAGGCGTGTTCTTTGTTTAAGATTTACTTCTGCAGTGAGACTGGAGCTGAGCCCTTTCCTCTCTGTGCACGGGCTTTCTTCTGGCAGTAGCCGGGATGATGTTACTATTCAAACCAGTGAGGCCCCGCCTATGCGCACAGAGGAGGAGGTCTCACACTGCAGAAGTAAGTTTTAAGCAAAGAACTGACCTGATGACCTGTGCTCTATGTAATCGTGCTGAACTGTGACACGGAGGCCAAGCCCTCCTTCACACAGCGTGGGCCCCTCCTTCTATGTGACGTCACCGGCAGTGCACGGGCCCCTTGCAAGGCCATGATTACTTTGTGAAACAAGGGGGACCGCTTGCATCGGGCCCCCTTGTTTCATGTTTTTCTTCAGGCCCCGTACGGCAGTTCCCCTAGTGCCTTTTATGACGGCTCTGGCAGCACTGCATTAAATACAAACATGATTCGGTCATGCATGGGCTCAGGAATACGTCCAGAAATCAATGTCTGTGAACACAGTTTGCCATGCAAACCACAGGTGCAGGCTAAAGTTCTATTAAATAGAGAAGAAGCCATATGTCAACACAGTCCAGAAACGCAGCCATATTCTTTGGGTTAAAGCTTGTGTAAAATGGACTGAGACAAAATAGAAAACTGTTCTGTCATTAGATTCTCTACATGCTGTGTCATGTAGACTCAAGAAGAGAGGGACCATGCAGCTTGTTTTCAACGCAGAATTTAAAAGCCTGCCTCTCTGATGGTATTGGGTTTCATTGGTGTCTATGGCAGGGGCAGCTTATACGTCTTGAAAGTCTCTATCAATGCTGAGCAGCATATAAAGGTTTTAGATCAGCAAATGCTTCCATCTAGACAATGTATCATTGAGGTTCTTGCATTTTTTTCAGGAAATCGCCAATGCATTCATTACATCACTTCCCAGACATTTACAGACTGTTATAAAACAAAGAGGGAACAAATAAAATGAATAAACATCTAACTTATACTTTCTGATCTGTGTTTTGTTGTCAACAAAATATGGATAAGAGATTTCCGAATCATTGCATTCTTGTTTTACTTACATTTGATGCAGTCTCCCAACATTTTTGGAATTAGGATTGTAATATTAATTGTTTCTAGGATGAACATTGTTGTGTGCTGAAGCCATAATCAATGGAAAACAGGCAAAGCTCCACAATGTCACCAACATAATGCAAACTAAAGACTAAAGAAAATGAGGCAGATAACTGATACAGATAAAGTGTGATCTTACATATTGCATCAAAAAGAGCTGCTGGAAGCTGGAAATCACTTTCTTTGGATCTTCTGCTTTATACACAATGCACCAGAATAATGAAAGTGGAGCCCTCATCCAGTGCCCAAAGGAGCTGCTCATCTTCGCACATGTAAAGAGCTGTACAGGACATGTAGTACCGCACTGTACTGTCGAGAGGCGCTATTAGACTGCCAATCACTGCATGCACCTCACTAATACAGAGGTTTTACAGGTAAAATGTTAATGATAATTGGTTGAATCTTCCATCAGTCACATGAGCCACAGTGGTGTTTGTGATATTGTATGGAGTGTATATTTTGGAGTGTATCGGAAGACATTGTAAATTGAGGGCTCATATAGAAGCAGCAGATCCGCATGATTTTTTTTAAATATTATGGTCCAACAATATATATAAAAAATTGTAAATTGAGGGACCAATGTAACTTTGAGTGTTGTGGTTATACAAAACATATAAACTGATGCACATGTGTTTCCCTTCCATATCCAGTAATACAATATTCACTATCTATCCCCCTAGAGTATAGATATGTCCCCTTAGCTGCTGAGCTCCATATCAGCTCCTATTCCTGGTCCTTGGCACATCCTCTGTTGATGAAAAAGAGCATCTGAACAAACACCGGTTAAACTCATGACATGAATTGACCCATAAGATTGTTTATCAGTTTAAATGGTTATCTCATCAAAACAACCCATGTTTAAAGGAATTTTCCCAGATCATAATATTGTTAGCCTATCCTTAAAATAAGCCATTACACAGCAATCACTAAGTGTATGTCTCAAGGTGTAGGAAGCTATGAAAACAATGAAACCAAAGCACTAACCGGAGCAGAGTCTGTATCCTACCAGTCTAAGATTGATGGCCAAATCTAATGGTAGTCTATTAATATTTTGATTTCCAAAAAACTCTTCCATCTGAAGTTGGCCTGGCAATTATATAATCGCTGTGAGTACAGCTTCAGAAACCTCTGCAGAGTAAATGTAATATTGCATAACAGCGAAGTTAAGCAAGAAACCCTCCTCTGTGACAACCATATGCCCTAATAGCGTACATGAAAAGGGGATGTCTTCATGAGATAACCTTTTAAGTCTGATCTTCCTCTTCTAAATGTTCAAGCTTTTAAGCCTAGACTTAGAAGTGAGAGACTGAATGTTTGATTCTGAATTTCTATAAAAGGATAAAAGACCAAATTAAACACTAATTAGGTCTCTTGAGATGGAATGTTGACATTTTTCAAGTGTGATACTATTATTTAAAAAAGCACTAAGTTTATTAACTTTTAATGTCTGTTTAGAGGTAATTAGTTGGGTTTTCTCATGTCATTGATAATATAATGATGAAAGAAAGCTTTCCCTTTTATAATTTAAATTTTACCTGGAAATGTAGATTCCCAAGTTGAACACTCGAAATCCAAAAATCTGGTGTGACTGCAGATAAACTGAAATCCCGTGTCTCTTAAGATCAGGGTTTACAAAGCCAATCTGATAAGGACTTCTCACTTGGAATATTCATAGCTACTTATACTTACTAGCAATCTTATATAATTCCCCAAAGAATATACATGCAAAACTCAAAAATGAAATTGATAAGTATACAAAATACAAAAAATAACTCATGAAAAATATTTTCTTATTAATTAATATTAAAATAAGACAAGATCTTACAATTAGCACCGGAATAAAACAAGTGGGCAGTACCAGTGAGGCAATAAATATTGAAATGAAATTATTGCAGTATTTATTTAGGGCCACATTTATGAACCTGGCGCTGACTCACCAGTTCTACCTCTGTTTTTAATAGTGTATGATCTGACAGTATGTTTGAAAGTGTCTCACAATCTATGCGCCAAACATTGGCGCATAGGGTGTATGCATCAAACTTTGTCTCAGCCATGCCAAATTGGTATGGATTTGTACAACAGTTTCACCACACCAAACTTTGGTGCATTTCTAGCGCATTGTACCCTCCCCGTATCTTTGGCACAAAAGTATCGTCTGGTACAGATTACACCAAGGTTTGGCATACGGCGGTTCATACACCTATAGAGCAGGGCTAGGACAGTAATGTTATATCTCAAAGTGCAAGTGCACAAATACCGTAATACCGAGAAAGCCAGTTTTTCGCAAAAAAAAATGTGCTGAAAAAATCTCCCTGGGTTTATACTCAGTCATTGTCGGCGCTTGGGGCTGCGATGGCCCGGCCCGACAGGGACGCTTCAGTTATATGCGGCTCCTCAGGAGCGAAAACTAAAGGCCGGTACAGCTGACAGCGCCCGGGGCACTGCGGTGGCCCTCGCTGTCACAAATCTCTTCCCCTGTTTCGACCCTCTGGAGCGCATGCAGGAGAGGAGATACCCGCGGAGCAGAGAGCGACGCCCCGCTCCGCTGTGGACTGGACGCCGCAGACCTGCGGCTGCCGGGAAGTTTCCCGGGCACACAGCGGTGTCATCATCTGCGTGCACGGCCTGATGACATCCTCGCCTGTGCCGAGAAGACGGGGGAGATGCGGGGGGGGGACACCGGACGCGAGGAGGCGGAGCGGCAAGGGGAGGTGCAGGGGGGACCTTGAAAGGGTGTTTTTTTTTTTTTTTTAAAAACCCTGTCAAATGCGTTTAACCGCCAAAGGGACCTATCCTGCCTAACCCCCCTTAGTCCCCTGGGGGCCTATCCCGGGCCTATAACCCTGCCTATACCTCCAAAGGGACCATACCTGCCTATACCTGCCTATACCGCCTGGGGGACCTATCCCTGTCTTAGCCTGCCTGGGGGGCCTATAACTGTCTATACCCTGCCTAAGCCTGCCTAGGGGACCTATACCGCCTAAGCCTCCTGGGGGAACCCCTAACCTCCTATAAACCCTTACCTGCCAGGGGACCTATACCTCCTTTTACCTGCCTAGGGGGATATTTACCTCCCTATGCCGCCTAGGGGGACCTATACCTGCCTATACCCCCCTATACCTCCTGGGGGGACCGCTATCCCATCCCTTTACCTGCCTGGGGGGCCCTATACCTGCCTATAATGACCTAACCTGCCTATAACCACCCCTAGGGGCCCCTATACCTGCCTATAATGACCTATACCTGCCTATGGGGGCAATTCCCCTGCCTATAACCTCCTATGAGGACCTATATCGCCTAAAAACACCTATACCTGCCATAACCTGTCAAATGGGGCATATAGCTCCTATACCACATATATCTCCTATGGGGGACTATAAATGCATAAAAATCTGCCTGGGGGGACATTAAACTGCCTATATCTGCCTAATCGGCTATGGGGGACATTAAACTGCCTATGTAATTTTTTGGGGTAACTATTTTATTTTTTAAAATTCACCACAACCGCTGCTTTTCCACCCTAGGCTTATACTCGATCAATAACTTCCCGGTTTTTTTTTGTGGCAAAAGAAGTTCCTCGGCTTATACTCGGCGGCTTATATTGAGTATAAATACGGTAATCAACTAAGTTCATAAGGTATCAAAGATAATTACCCTACCGAATTCATGCCATCAATTAGACGGTAAATAAATATATGTAGATATATACAGTGGAAATCAGAAGTTTAAAAGTTTGCATACACTAGACAAAAAAGACACATATGCATTTTTTTTCTCCAATCGACATGAAATCAAAAAAATCCTTACTTTTTTTGGTTGATTGGGGAACCAAAATTTTTTATATTTGCAAAAGGGCCAAAAAAATGAAGAGGTTTTTTTTTTAAGGGGTTTTTATTCATTTTTGAAAAGTTTCCATACTTTTTCTTTGTATTGGGTACATTTCCCCTTTAAAACTAATGTTTTTTGGCCCAAAACTTTTTTGGATATCCTCCACAAGCTTCTCACAAAGTTGGTAGGAATTTTGGGCCCATTCCCCCTGACAAAAACTGGTTTAACGACCAGTTTGCAGGTCGTCTTGCTTGCACCTGCCTTTTCAACTTTTCCCATAAATTTTCAATAGGATTTAGATCAGACTTTTTGATGGCCACCCAAAACACTAATTGGTTATCCTAAGCCACTTGGGGAACCATTCGGGAAATACTTTGGGGGCATTTTTCCCTTTTTTAAAACCCATTTCCCCCCCCAAACATAACTAAACCTGGCTGATGCTTGAGTGTTGCTTCATATTTCCACATAATCTTCTTCCTCATGAATTCCATCTATTTGTTGAAGTGCACCAGTCCCTCCCGCAGTAAAACAACTCCACAACAATGCGCCACCCCTGTTTCACAGTTGGGAGGGGGGTTTTTTAGGCCCGACATCTCCCCTTAACCTCCAAACATAACAATGGGCATTATGGCCAGACAGTTTTAAATTTTTAGTTTTTTTTAAAAACCACCAGGGGCAGTCTCGTTTCTTTTGGAGTATGTGTGCAGTTGAAACCAGAAGTATATATATTCATTAAGGTAAGCCAGTAGTCTGTCAATGGTAACCAGAGGTCAAAGACTCAGGTGGTAATTAGGAGAGCGACAGCTGCTCGCCCAAATTGGGGGATTCCAGGGGCAGGGCTTGGAGGGCCCGTGAAATAGCCGAAGTTTTATATACCAGGGGGATGTGGCTCACAGTTTGGGAGGTTTCGCCATTTTGGGGTGCAGCTGGGAAAACTCAAGCAACATGCCACCAAGGGTACCTGGACTTGGTGCGGTAGGAGCCATCATATGAGTTTTCAGCTCAGAAGTTTTTGTGGTTTTCAGCCGTTTTTGGTTGGCTCTTTTCAGGGGAAACAATTTTTGGGTGGGTGTCTACTCCCCCCGGGTTTCCCGGCCCGATTTTGGGCAGGGGCCCTGGGGGCTATAAAAAGCCCGGGGCTGCGGGTTCGGGGTGTGGTTCGCTTCCTGGGAGGGAGCGACAGAAGGCAAAAAAGGGTCAAACCCCAGAGGTTGAGGTCAGCAGGTGGCTGACCTCTGGAAGCTTAACCAGGGAGGCGGGAAAAAAAAAAAAAAGGCTTTATGTGACGGGGAATTTGTCCAGATCAGGTTTTAAAGGAATCTTTCATGTTTAGTAAGCGGCCTGACGGCCAGGGTTTTGTTTATGTTTCTTCTGTTGTTTTGTATGCTGTGCTGTAAACCTGTGCCGAAAGTAAAACAGGGGGGAGCTTTTTAAAAAGAACCTTTGTTTGGGTCCAAGTTGGGGTGCCAGCTATTTCGAAAAACACAAACCAAGAAACCCCCAGAATGAAAACCCCCGCCAATCCAAGATGGCGGCCGTAAAAATGTGATCCCTACAATAAATATTTTATATACCAGGAAAGATATAAAATTAATAAAATATAAAATATAAATTATATTATATATATATACATACTTGTTTTATTCCGGTGGCATCATGTCTTATCACATCAGTTTTTTTTTTAGCATTAATAATAAAATCATTTGTTTGTTCTTGGTGTGTAGGTAGGACCCATTTACATATTTTCGTTGGAAAGGTTTTTTTGGTTGTTTAAACTTATATAGTAGTTGATCTGAAATAGATACTGTGGACATTTTGGAAAAGTATTTTTTGTGGATTTTGAGCCCTAATTCTGAATAAAAAATCAGCAACAATTTACAGTACAATTCATGGGTGAATTTTTCACATTTATTGGAAAAAAACCTGTGCAAAGTTCAAGGTAGGTGGTTGGTTTTCCAATACTAACAATTCAAAAAGCCTGAATGGCATGGACAGTAAATCTGTATTTTATGCTAAGTTCCTGTATATTTCCCTCCTGCCTTTTTTCTTTTACTGTTCTATTACATTGTGTTGGTGATGCCAAAGCAAACATGACAAGTGCACCCATCTTTCCAACTTCTGTGTCTGCTGCAGTACTCACTAAGATCTGTCATTTCATTCACTTCTTTTAAAGAAGGAATCAGCTTCTACACAAACTTGATATATACAAATATTATTATCTGACAATGTTCTATCCTTTATATAATGGCATAAATATGGCTTGTATAGCAGGAGAAAAGGGAACTTCCGAGTTGAGTGGGACTAAGCTAGATTGGGGTAAGAGGTGCATAATAGGATAAAACTACACTTTAAAGGGGTGTTTTCTATTTCACAGAAGCACAGGCAATTTTAGACTCACACTTGCTGGTCAGGCTGTATGTGGCTCTATAGTGGTGATTGACATAGTAGCTCTGCTATTCCTAGCTGAGCCTGCTACAGTGAGATGAATGCTGGATATTTATAAACTGTAGTGCACAGGGCTACTGAGCTCTAAAGGGTGTGACAATAAGCTCATATGACCCTTTTAAATACAGTCATAAAGGCCACCACATTGTCCTCTGGAGTCATCTTTTGCAACGCCTCCCTCACCTTTTGTCTGGCGCGATGTCCGTCATCTGGAGATGTTGGAATTGACACGCTTTTGCCTCCAATGACTTCTGTAAGAACCACCATCTGTTGATTGATCAAGCAGTTTGTTTCCTGCTGTGCCTGTTGTTGCTGGGCCAAAGCTTGTTGTTGTTGCAAATTTGCTTGCACAAGGTACTTAATAACCTCTCTGTGCTGCCATTCAAAATAACATGCTGTGCAGCAAAGACTAATCAATAAATACAATTCAATAATGTAACATGAGCCTTAAACTTGCTAAACAAACATTTTTAACATTAAAATGGTACTTAGTTGGTAAATCATACTGACAGAGATAGAATGGCAAGATTTCAATTGTAAATGCAAACACGTCTGCTGTGTGTTGCAAGTTGTCATTTTTCTTCTTCAAAATTTGGGTT
>JAODAL010058362.1:0-22134 GCA_025379985.1 Phyllomedusa bahiana
ACAAAAAGGCGTGGAGGTGACGGCAGCAACAGCATGAGGTCATAGAGTGGCACAATGACATAGAGTGTGGAGGTGGGTGGCAATACCAATCCCTGGTAAAGATGGTGGTAGGTTGATGGAGAAACTGGCAGCAGATGTGTGGCATCAGGCAGGTGGCGGCATCAGAATAGTGACTGAGGCAGGTAGTTTGAACCCAGACTCATTTCTCACAGTTTGGGTGAGGCGTCATGGCTGATGTAGTCTGACGCCTAAGGCATTGGTGTGTGGAAATCCTGTCCGATCCACGCCTGATTCATCTTGACAAAGGTCAGTCGTTCCACATTTCCCGTGGACAAGCGGGTTCTCCTTGGGGTAACGATGGCCCCCGCCGCACTGAACACCCGCTCTGATGCCACACTGCAAACTCGGCAAGTTGCGGCCACACATCCAGTTTGGCTGCCCAGTAGTCCAGCGGATCTTCTAACTGGGGTGGCAGAGTGCTGTCCAAGTAGGCCACCACCTGTTGGTTCAGGGTCTGCTCCAGGTCCTGCTGCTGTTGGAGACTGCCCTCCTCACTAGGCGGGTGAAGGAAGCTGCTCATCAGTGACTCCAGACTTAGGTTGCTGCGGATGGAGCTGGTACTGCTCACACCCTACCACCTCCCAGCAGCCGCGGCAGTAGTACGTGAGCACTGAAGAACCCCCGGTCAGACCTGTCAGAGGAGGGACGATGCTGCACATAGGCAGCGGCCAACTGACTACGGAGGATTTCCAAGGCTCCCATTTTGGACTGGTAGCGAGGGTCCAATAGGGTGAGAGCCAGAAGTCATCCCTCTGCCGGATGGTGACTATTCGGCTGTCACTAGCCAGGCAAATCAGCATGCTGCGGGCCATCTGCACAAGTGACTCCGAGGGGCTCCCTGCCTCCATTTCCACTGTATTACTCCCAAAGGTGCTTTGTGGGTCATCTGCCTCGTCTTCCTCATCTCCATCTACCTCCTCCAGCTGCTCCTGCTCCTCCTCTCTTGTCACCTGGGTAAAAAATCCACTCATTTCACCAGACCAAGCTTCTGCTCCAATGTCCTCCTCCGCCTCCTCCATTTCAGTCCCCACCGGACCCATGTGGCCGCGAGATGTAGTCGCCACATCTCCAGTCCCCTGCCCAGACAGATTTTTCAGTATCTGTTCCAGGACATGAAGCAGTGGAATGACGTTATTCATCCCGTACTCCTGGCGACTGAGATATAACGTCGCCTCCTCGAATGGCCTCAACAAACGGCAGGTGTAACGCATGAGCTGCCACTGGCTGACATCAAAGTTACACAAGGGATTACTCCTGTTCGCCTGTACCATTAAAAAATCGTTAATGGCCTTTCTCTGTTCATACAGTCGGTCCAACATGTGCAGGCTGGAATTCCAACGGGTGGAAACATCGCATATCAGAGTGTGTTTGGGGAGGCCGTTCTGCGGCTGCAATTCGAGGAGGGTGTCCCTGGCTTTGTAGGAATGGATGAAGTGCATGCACAGTTTCCTGGCCATTTTCAGAATCTTCTGAAGATCGGTGGAAGACTTCAGGAACCTTTTCACAACTAGATTGAACACATGCGCCATGCAGGGCGCATGAACCATCCCTCCTCGGTGCAGTATGGACACCATGTCACCAGACAATTTGCAGTTGGCGCGGAGAAAGCCACACATTGATTTCTTGCTGCATGACGCGGAGCAGTTCCTCCCCTGTGTGACTTCGTTCGCCGAGGCAAGCCAGGTGTAGAACTGCGTGACACTGCTGTGCTCTACACATGTGGTATGATGGATCAGTACTTGTGGATGCTGAGATGATGGTGATGGTGGTGGAGGAGGAGGCGGACATTGGCGCAGGAGCCGCAGTTTGACAACGTGGAGGAGAAAGCGGCGTCTCCTGCAAAGTGTTGGAGTGCCTGGGCCGGTAGCACAATCACCCAGTGGGCCGTAAAGGACATGTACTGGCCCTGACCGTAGTTACAGCTCCAGACGTCCGCGCTGCCCGTGCACCTTGAAACAAACCGATAAGCTCAAGGACTGCCCACCTTCTGTTCTACATATTTATGAAGTGCTGGTACTGCCTTTTTGGAAAAGAAATTACGGCTTGGAACTCTCCATCTCGGCTCGGCACAAGCCATTTTATCTCTGAACGGTGCAGAGTCCACCTTTTGGAAAGGGAGGGACTGCAGTACCAACAACTTGGACAGGAGCACGGTCATGTTCTGCACCTTAGGATGGTTGGACACATACTGTTGTCTCTTTGCAATCGCCTCGCTGAACGACTGCTGGCAACATGAGTAGCGAGGAGCAGGAGCATCTGGACTGGGAGATGATGGCAAAGAGAAACAGCTACCTTCCGCAGAGGTAGTGGAGCCTTGACTGGCTGCAATGGCATGTGTGCCACTGGGCGCTGCTGCTGCTGTTGCTGCGGCGGCAGGATGGACCACCACATCTGAGCCACGTTTCTCCCAGGCCACCGGATGGTGACGCTGCATGTGTTGACGCAGGGCCGTGGTGCCAACGTTAGCTCCCTGGCCACGCTTCACTTTCTGCCTACAGATTCTACATATACACCTGTTCGGCTCCTCCGGTGTCTTAGCAAAGAACTGCCACACCGCCGAGTATCTTCCTATACAGCCAACGCTCCACACTGAGTGACTACTACCGCAGCTGCCGCGCTGAGCCCCTGTGCCGCTACTTTCTTTGACCTGCGAAGCGGGTTTTTTACCCCGTGGCCGCTTGGCTCCCGACCTCACACTGCTGCTATTCTGCTGACTCACAGCCACACAACTCACTTGCTGGCTGTGTCGCTGCCTGACACGCAAGCTGACACCCTCTTCTCCTGACGATGATGAAGCACTTGCCTCACCCGGCTCCCAAGTGCGGTTGGCTACATCATCATCTATTTGTGTTTCATCGTCACTGCTGTCCTCATCACTGGTCTTGGTATGCAGAGGCTAATCCCTCACAACATAACCTCCCATGCCACTCTCCACATCTATACTTTGCCGCTTACTGCAAGAAGCAGGTGATATTGGCCCCATTTCTTCTCTGCCAAGGAGCTGCTGACTGCCCTCCTCAAATTTTTCATCCTCGCTATATAGTGGCGCTGAGCCCAGACCACATAGTAGATCTCTTGCTGAGGGAACTGGATGGGACAGAGGCGGGTTGAGGATAGGTGAGGGCCGCTGACCCGCTCCCGGGCCATGCAAACTAAGCGTTATGTCTGACGTTCCCACCGACTCTTGGCTGGGGTTGTCAGATGTCATCTGGGAGGAAGTGGATGACCTAGTCAACCAATCAAAACCCTTGGGTTGCTGATCAGCACACGGCCGCTAGATGACAGCGGCATTTGTGGCCTCACCGAGTGACCCCTGCTGCGATGTCCCCTTGCTGTGCTGCGACCTGGGTCTGCTCCAGGAATGTTTGTGTCACTGCCACTCACAGGTGAAGAGCCTGCCACCTCTCTGTCTGATATACTGTTTGTTCTAAAATGTACAGAAACAGTATGATGAAGACATCTGTATATGATAAATACACACCCTGTATTTGACTCCAAATGAACCCAGTAACAAGCTTGGGTAACCCTTGGATATAAATTGCGCTCCACAAATGGCCAGGAAAAATTTACTTGTATGTGTCGTTTAAAAACACTGTGTATTTTACTGAATGTAGAAGCACAAACAGGCTTAATTAACCTTCGGATATGAATTATGCTACAGGCAAAATTGCTTCTTTGGCGGTGAAAAAGAAGGTTTCTTTTAGTCACCACAACAGCAGAACAACGCTTAATTAACCCCTGGATGTAAATTGTGCAAAAGAATTGAGCAACCAAAAACTACCAGCTTTGTAGCATGTTACAATGGTGTGTATTTTACGGTACAAAGCAAGAGAAAAACTTGTAATTAACCTTCGGTTATGAATAGTGTTGAGCGATTTTTTCAGATCATGCGATAAATAAGGTTAAAATCTGTGCATCATCTATTAAGATTGCGCCATTTTCGGCGCTTCCTGTCATTTTGGCGGCCAGGAAATCAGACTACAGAATAGAGCAGGGTGAGATGTGTGTGCGACGTCATGACTGGGATGTGTATGGTTGTGTATGGTTGCGATTACATAGAACAGCCCTTCCTGTTCAGCCTTAGTGTCTCTCAGCGTCTCATAGGAATAGGACGTGCGCTCTGCCTGTGGCCAAACAGCTCAGCGAAATTAGTCTATTTCTGCACAGAGAAACCTCTACTATTAGCTGTGATCCTTCCAAGTCAGTTAGATTAGAGATTTGAAGATTTTATGTTGTTAGCTAGAGAATTTTAAAGCAGCATGTGCCGCTGTAAAGTCCCGGAGGGAGCGCGGGGGGGGGGGGGGGCGTCAAAAAGGTCCAGGACCTCTCAAGCCTGGGCCTTCTTTGAGCAAGCCTCTGATTCACCCAGCGATTTCATATGCCGCCTTTGCCGTAAATTGCATAATTTAGAGGAAAGAACCTTAATGGTTAACCACCACCAACATGTCTAGTCACATGCAGCGAATGCATGATTGAAATGGAGGGAACACTTGGCCAAAAAAGGCCAGACCGACCCCGGGCCTCCAACCACTGCACACCCTCTGTCTCCGCCTCCTCCTCCTCCCCCACCACGAAACGTTCCTCAGCTGCCCATGTCTCTCAGAGTCATGATCGGGGATCAGCTTCCGCTTCAGCCTCCACCGTCGCCCGAGTCCCAAACCAGCACCACCAGAGACCCATCCTACCCCTCTCTCCTCCGCCATTTGACGACCTGCACGCCGTACAGCGGCCAGTCTAGGAGCCAGCCTTCTGTCTTCCAGGTTTGGGAGCAGAAGAAACACTTTAACCTAAACCATCCCAAAGCCAAAAGCCTGAATGTCGGCATTGCCAGGCTTTTGGCCTTGGAAATGTTGCATTCCGTCTGGTGGACACAGATGGGTTCCGCCACATCATGGCCCTCGCCTCCCCCCAATACCAGATGCCGAGCAGGCATTTCTTTTGCCAAAAAAAGCCGCCCCTGCCCTGGCCACCCCACTGTCATCTAAAATTTCAAGCGCGTTGTCTCATCTGTGTCCGAAAAGTCACTGACCACCGACACTTGGACTACAAAAGCACGGCCAAGGCCGCTATATCTCTGTGACAGCTCACGGGGTGAGCTGGGTGGATGTCTCTGGCGGTGACGGTGGCTCTCACGCTCGGCGGACGCTCTTCAAAACCGCATGGATGGTGCAGAGCTCTTTCCCCCAAGGTCCTCTGGTGGCATCACGTGCCCAGAGACACCAGGCCGTGTTGAAATAACTGCCTTGGAGACCGTCCACACACAGGTCAGGAGCTGTGGACGGCTCTCCGCAACGAGACCGAGCGCTGGCTGGGTGACAAGAACCTTGTGCGGGCAAGGTGGTGTGCGATAACGGGCGAAATCTGTTGGCCGCCCTTAAGATCGGGCGGTTGGAGCACATCCCTTGCCTGGCACATGTCATGAACCTTGTCGTCCAGAAATTTCTAAAGAGCCACCCGGGTCTGGACTGCCTGCTGAAGAAGGCTCGAGGTCTGATTTTCGCACTTCCGCCGTTCGCACCCTGCTTCGTCCCGCCTGCTGCGTTGCAGCGTCAGCTCGGCCCCCCCATCAACAGCCCTCATTGTTGACGTGGCAACCGCTGGAATTCCACCCTCCACATGCCCACATTGTGGGAGCAGCGAAATGCCATTAAAAGTACGAAGTGACACATGGCCTGACAAGCAGCAGTGCGGACCTCGGGTGTTTGAGCCACCGAGAGTGGAAGCTGGTGGAAAGACTCCTTGCACCATCCTTCCCCAGTTTTGAAGAAGCCACCAAAATGGTCAATGCGGACGATGCCCTTGTCAGCATGAGCATTGTGGTGATCTTAGTTCTGGAACGATCGTTGGACACTCTGAAACATCAGGTCCCACCAGTGACGGAGGAGGAGACGGACACAGATGCAGACACGGAGCCTTTCTCTCTGTCAAATCCACAAGGCCCGACAGTTTCTCAATTTTATCGGTCTTCATTAGGCAGTGGTTCAGGGTCCAGAGCTAGTGCAAGGCGGCACCTCAGCTCTCAGGGTGCACCCATCGGGAGGCAAGTCCAGGGCTGTGTTGAAGCTGTGCCGGAGGAAGGGAGGATAGGAGGTGGTATCCTAGACACCGACGTCCCTGCCTTGGAAAGAGGTTGGCGTGAATTTGAGGCAGATGAGGAAGATGAGTTTGCTAGTGCCCCTCAACCCCAGAGGCTTGGGAACTCAAGGCTCCATCTCTCACATGAGTGCTTGGATGCTCCATTTCCTCCAACATGATCCTCGCATTTAAGCCATCAAAATGAACAACAGTTACTGGGGTGGCCACCTCCTGGATCACCGGTACAAAACAAAACTCAGCACTTTCCTTCCACCCACCCAAATAGAGAGTAAAATGCAGGGAAAAGGAGACCTTGCTGATTGATCAACTGGAGACATCTGTTGCGTCTTTCTTCACGTTCTTAAATGTCAAAGGTGGAACACGCCAGCGACGTGACAGCAGTAGAGTGCCAAGTAGCCATAGCGGGAGCAGCGGCAGCAGCAGGCAAGGTGGCAGAAGCCTAATGGGGACCAATGGCAATCTTAATTTAAACCACCTCCCAACGCATGCAATGCAGGCCACAGATTTCAACACCCAGACCACTTAAGATCAATGTTGCACGACTATCTGCATCTTTAACACCGATGTTTTTGTATGTTTTTCCGGACCCAATAGACTTCTGTGTACCAAAATGGACGAATGGCCCAGCTGGCCGCCACGCCCTAGAGGTGTTGTCCTGCCCAGCAGCCAGCGCATATCTGAGCCCGGACCTTCAGCACAGCCGGAGGAGTCATTACAGACAAACGCATCTGGCTTTCCACAGATAATGTGGATCGTTTGACTTTCAACAAGATGAATCGGGCATGGTCCTGATGATGTTGTGGCCCCAATTTGCCGAGGTCACCGATTTATTGCTTGGTCTACTTCACATTCCTCTCCAAACAGAAATGGTCCTCTTGAAAAACTTTTTTTTAAAATGAAACATTTCTTACTGCCAATTTTATTCTCAATTCCCAACAGTTCATTTTGCTGGTTTTGCTAGTGGAGACTAAAAGACACCAAGGTTTCATGACAAAACCAATTCCATTTACTCACTTCATCTTTAGAATTTTTCCACATTGTCAATGGTTTTGGGGTCATGTTGCCTCACAAAAATTTTTTAACAGTGGGTGAGAAGTCATATTTATAATTTTTTGGGGTCATGTTGCTGTGAGATACAGCAATAATCAAGGCCTTGGAACAGAAATGTGCTTCTAAGTGGCATTTCTCCTTCACAATTTTTACAGTGCTGAGAAGTCATATTTATAATATTTTTTTGGGGGCATGTTTGCTGTGAGATAAAACTATAATCATGGTCCTTTGGAACAGAAATGTGGCTTCTAAGTGGCATTTCTCCCTCACAATTTTTAACAGTGGCTGAGAGGACATATTTATAATTTTTTGGGTCATGTTGCTGTGGATACAGCAAAAAATCATGGTCCTTTGGAACAGAATGTGGCTTTTAAGTGGCATTTCCACCTTCATAATTTTTAACAGTGGCTTTAGAAGTCATTTTTATAATTTTTGGGTCATGCGCTTTGAAATGCAGCAATACTAAAAGGTCCTATTCTAAAAAATGTTGTTTTCTAATAGACATTTTTCTTCACAATTGTCAAAAGTGACTCAGGGTCATTTTTGAATTTTTGGGGGCATTTTGCTGTGACATGCAGCTATACTACAGGTCCTATTCAAAAAATGTTGTTTTTAACAGACATTTGTTTTTTCACAATGGTCAAGAGTGGCTCAAGGGTGATGGGGCTGTCAGAAACAGGATAGGTTAGGACACTGTTAATGGACACATATTTCAAAATGACTTGTTTTTGCAAGATCTTTAACATAGCTGTTGCGACCGGCGCCCGCGACTCCTCCTGCGGGCGTCGGCGCAGCTCTGCCCCGGTCCCCAGGACGAGTGCCGCCCCTGCCCGGGTGTCGGGGGGCGGGCGCACTCGCCCTCCGGCGCGCCTGTACTTCCCCGGCCGCGCTCCTGTGTCCCTGCTGTATCCTGCTGTCCGGTGCGCCCGTCCCTGTGATCTACGGCTCTCGCGCGCCGGCTCTGTGAGATTTAAAGAGGCAGTGCGCCGGTAATGGGGTAATTGCCGGGTACTGCCTCTATTTCACCTGGGCGCTTCCGCCCGCTCCCTGACGGATCTTTAGTGCCTTGCCTATCGAGAAAGCGTTCCCTATTGTCTCTCCTGAACTACCGTGTATCGTATCCTCGCTTCCGTCTCTTGACCACGAATCTCGCCGCTTGCCCCGACCGCCTGCCTGTCCACGACCAAAGAACCATAGCTGCCTGCCCTGACCTTCTGCCTGAAACCCCCACTACCCAGCCTGCCTGACGATTTTGCACCACGCTAATACTTCGGCTGCCACCGCAAGCAAGTCACGTCAGGGGTAAGGACCTGGTAGACTCCCGCCACAGCAAGTCCAAATTCCCCGCTGCGGCGGGCTCTGTGAAAACCGTTACCTACGTTAGATTCCGTTCCCTGGCGTGCATACAACCAACGCTTGTGTGGTCCCAGAGGATACACTACCTCTTCCAGACCGGAACGAAACATAGCTATCAATCCCTTTATTGAGACAACCCATTTAAAATACAATTAAAAAAGAAAACCAAAGACAAGGAGGGATTCATCCGATTTTAAAAATGTGTGTTCTAAATTAAAGTACAAAAAAAACTGCATGTACCAAAATATCTGTTAAAAAAAATCCTATGAATTGTACAATGGAAGTACAGAAAACTTGACCAGATGTAGGTTATTCAGAGGACATGGAGTATGGAGACAAACGGACTAGAGAACAAAGTAGCAGAGACATTTCCTCCAAGCACGTATAGTAAAATGTGATAAAAAGAATGTCAAGAAAAAGTGACCTGGGTGTAACAGGAGCGTTAACCACCAGATTTCCCATTGAAGCTCAATGGTTCCACACTCATACGGAGGGGCAAAGCAGCTACCCAGGTATAGACAAGTATACTGATGAAAGGCTTAGATGTTCTCACACTGTCCCGCATCCGGCACTCTGTTTCAGCACGACATTTTTTCGTTGCTGCGTCAACCAGGGTGCATTTAAACCTGCGTGCTACTAGGGAACGGACGCCAGCCTGGGCTCTCACCGCACCCACTGTATACTCCGGCCCCTTGTTCCATCTTGTGGCCCAGACAGTATAAGACAAATGTCCAGTTAAACTAAAAAGGTTGTTTAAAGACTCTTATTTAACTGCAACTTTTTAAATCTGTGGTTATGTCAGGTTTGGGGCTCATGCCTGTGGCCCATGCAGGTATAGTCCACTGTCCATGAAACCTTAAAATGGTGGTTGAAAGACTCCTTATCGACACTTTATAAATGTGGGGGGATATGATGCCAGGTTTTGGGGCTCATGCTGTGGCCGCAGACAGGTATAGTCACTGTCCAGAGAAACAAAAATGGTGGTTGAAAGACTCATTTTACCGGCACTTTTTAAATGTGGGGTCATGCAGGTTTGGGCCATGCTGTGTCCCAGGACAGGTTATATCAATGACCAGATTTTGAAAATAAAATGGTGGGTTGAAAACTCCTTTGTTTTCCGGCACATTTTAAATCAGGGGGTTATGCAGGTTTGGGGCACATGCAGCGTTCCAGGACAGTGTATTTAATTACCAGTGAAACTAAAATGGTGGATGAAAGACTCCTTTTTCTGGCCTTATTTTAAAATGTGGGGGTTCATGCAGGTATTGGGGCCTCATGCAGCGTATCCCAGACAGGAAAAACAATGTCCAGTTCAAGTAAAAATGGATGTTTCAGTTTTCATAGCGCTTTCTGCACTTTTTAATTTGTGGGTGATGCAGGTTAAGGACATGCTGTTGTACAAGACGTAGTGATTGAGCGATTACGATGGCTCTCGACATTGGCGAAGTCGATAGTTGGCCATCCAATCGATAAGGTTTATCGATATGTGAGCAGATCCCCCTCGATTATGAGCGAAGACCATTAAAGTCTAAGGGAGAGCAACAACACCTTCAATTTTACAAATTACAAACCCCAAACAGGGCTGGATAAAGCGGGAAATTAAACAGCCACAAACTTCAACTGGAACCTGCTACAATCTTATGCACACACTTAGGCAATAAAAGCCCACAGAAAAAAAGTCACACCACCATTCCACTAATCCCCTACTTGTACACAGCAATACCCTTAAACCGCATCACCCACAAATTAACAAGTGCCAGAAGCAGTAATATTTGAACCATCATTTTACTTGAACGGACATGAATACCCTGCCTTGAAAGCAGCGCAGAGCCCCAAAACCTTCATGACCCCAGAATTTAAAATTGCCGAAAAGGATCTTTCCAACCACCATTTAGTTACATCACACACAGGACATTGACAATACCTGTCCTTGGCCACAGCATAGCCCAAACCTGCAAACCCCCAGATTTAAAAAGTGCAGGAAAAGGAGACTTTCAAACCCACTCATTTTATTTCAACTTGACATAACTATACCTGTCCTGGGCCACAGCATGACCCAGGGCCGGAGTATACATGTGGGTTCGGTGATAGCCCAGGCTGTCGTCGGTCATCTAAAAACACGCATGTTAAAATGGCCCTGATGAGACACATGCAACAACGAAAACTGTCGTGCTTAAGCAGAGTGGCGGAAGCGAAGGTGAGAACTCCCAGATCCATCCTACAGTACACAGTCAATACCTGGTAGCGCATGCCCCTCCGTATGAAGGGAACCAATTGAGCTTCACTTGGAAATACAGGTGGTTTAACGCTCCTATAACACCCAGTGGTGCCCTTTATCTGGCATTCTTTTTCTCAATTTACTCAACGTGCTGGAGGAAATGGTCTCTGTACTTTTGATCTCTGTCCGTGTCTCCATACACCATTCCTCTGAATAACTACATCTGCTCAAGTTTTTCCTGTACCATCCCTATGTACAATTCAAGCAGGAATATTTTTAACAGCTATTTTTGTACAACAAGTTTTTTAGTACTTAAATTCAGAAAACACATTTTTAAAAATCGATGGAATCCCACCATTCTTTTGTATATCACTTTTTTCATTGTATTAAATGGGTTGTCTCAATAAAGGTAATGATATCTATGTTAAAGATCGTTGTCAAAACAAGTACATTTTTCAAATAAGTGACATTAACAGTGTCCTACCAATTTCCTGTATCCTGCAGCAAACCAACACCCTTGAGCACTCAATGACGACATTTGTGAGAACACAATGACTGTTAGACACAACATTTTTAGAAAAGACCTGTAGTATAGCTTTCATGTCACAGCAAAATGCCCCCAAAAACAATTCAAAACATTACCCATGAGCCACATTTGACAATTGTGAAGAACAAATGTCAATTAGAAACACCAATAATTAGCAAATGGACCTGTATATTAGGCTGCATTACAAAGCAGCATTAACCCTAAACGATTATAAAAAATGACTTCTCATGTCCACAGAACAAAATTGATAGAAGGAGAAGCCACATAGAAGCCGACAATTCAGTTCCAAATGAACATGATTATTGCTGTATACACAGCAACATGACCCCAAAAAATTATATAAATAGACTTCTCAGCACATGTAAAAAATAGAGAGGCAACATGACCCCAAAACCATTGACAAAGTTGAAAAATTCTAAAATGAAGTGAATAAATGGAAGATGTTTTGTTCATGAACCTGGTGGCTTTAGTCTCCACTCAAAACCATCAAAAAAGAACGTAGGGGAATTGAGAATAAAAATTGCAGTAAGAAAATGATCATTTTTAAAAAATATGTATTTTCAAGAGACCCATTTCTGTTAGGAAGGAAATGTGAAGTAGACCATCAACTAATTGTTGACCTCGGGCAATGTGCCTACAACATCATCATAGAACCATGCCTGATTCATCATGATTAAAGTCAAACGAACCCAATTTAACGTGGAAAGCGGATGCGTTTGATCTGTAAATGACTCCATCCGCTGTGCTGAAGGTTCCCTCAATATATGACTCTGGCTGCCTGGTCAGGACAAGACTCTTATGGCGTGGCGGAGCCAGCCTCGGGCCCATACGTCCCTTATTGGATACCCAGAAGTACTATTGGGTCCGGAACACATACAAATAACATCGTTTTATGAGACCGCAGATAGTCGTGCAACAGGATCTTAAGGCTGGACCTCAGGGAGTTGTATGTGTGGCCTGCAATGCATGCGATGTGGGAGGTGGTAATAAAGATTGACAGAGGTCACCCATAGTGCATCTGCCACCCTCGTCTGCTGCTAGCTGTGCCGCTAGACCGCTACGCTACTTGGCACCTACTGCTGTCATCGTCGCTGGCGTTGTTCCACCGTGACATTTGAAGAACATGACGCAGCGCAACAGATGTCTCCAAATGATCAATCAGCAAGGTCTCCAATTCCTGGCATTTTTACCTCTCCAATTTGGGTTGGTGGAAGGAAAGAGGCAGAGTTTTGTTTTGTACCGTGATTCCAGAGGGTGGCCACCTCGTAACTTTTGTTCATTTGATGGCCTTAATGCGTGGATCATGTGGAGGAAATGAGCATCCAAGCAACACCATGTGAGAGATGGAGCCTTGATTTCCCAAGCCTCTTGGTTAGAGGGGCACTATCAAACTCATCTTCCTCATCTGCCTCAAAATCACGCCAACCTCTTTCCAAGCAGGGACGTCGGAGTCAAGAATACATCCTTCCACCTCCTCCGCTTCCTCCGGCACAGCTCAACACAGCCCTGACATGCCTCAGAGATGCACCCTGAGAGCTGAGGTGCCGCCATGCACTAGCTCTGACATGAACCACTGCCTAATGAAGACCGATAATATTGAGAAACTGTCGGCCCTAGTGGATTTGAACTGAGAGAAAGGCCTCCGGTCTGCATCTGCGACCGTGTCCTCCTCCTCCGACGCGCGGGACCCCTAGATGTTTACAATTGTCCAACGATCGTTCCAGAACTAATATCACCAACAGCTCATGTGACGAAGGCACGACCGCACTGACCATTTTGGTGGCTTCCATCAAAACTGGCAAGGAAGGTTCAGAGCACTATTCACCTCCACCACTCTCGGTGGCTTAACACCCCGATGACCGCATCCGCTGCTTGTCAGTCAATAAGACACTTTCGTACTGCGTAAAGGCATTGCGCTGCCTCCCACAATCGCTGAGCATGTGGAGGGTGTTGAATACCACATTTGCCACGTCAAAAATGAGACGGTTGACGTGAGGCCGATGCTGACGCCTGCAACTCAGCCAGGCTGACGAAGCAGGGTGCGAACATCCTGAATGTCGAACTCAGACCTCGAGCCTTCTCAGCAGCAGTCCAGACCCGGGTAGCTCTTTAGAAAATTCTGGACGACAAGGACATAGACATGTGCCCAGCCTATGGATGTGCTCCAGCCTACCGCTCTTAAGGGCGCCAACAGATTTTCCGCCCGATATCGCACACCAACCTTGCCTGCACAAGGTTCTTGTCACCCAGCCAGCTCTCGGATGACTCGATTGCGGAGAGCCAGTCCACAGCTCGCTGACACTGTGTGTGGACGGTCTCAATGGCAGATTAATTTCAACACGGCCTGGTGTCACTTGGCACGTGATCCACCAGAGGACCATGGGGGAAGAGCCCTGCACCATCCCTGCGGTTTTGAATAGCGTGCACCTGAGAGCCTTAAGCCACCGTCACACCCCAGAGACATCCACCCAGCTCACCCAGTGAGCTGTCACAGAATATAGCTCCTTGTCCGTGCTTACTAGTCCATGTGTCCGGTGGTGATGATGGACTTTTCTGGACAAAGATGCAGACAACGCGCCTTGAAATTTTAGATTACACGTGGCTGGCCAGGCAGGGACAGCTTTTCTGGCAAAGAAATGCCTGCTCTGCATCTGGTATAGTGGCATGCGAGGGCATGACATTGCGGAACCCATCTGTGTCCACCAGACTGAAAGGCAACATTTCCAAGTACAAAAGCCTGGCAATGCCGACAATCAGTCTATATGGCTTGGATGGTTTTGGGTTAAAGTGTTTTTCTTCTGCTCCCAACCTGGAAGACAGAAGCTGGCTTGCTATACTGGCCGCTGAACGGCATGCAGGTTGCAAACAGCAGAAGCAGAGGGGTAGAGGGTCTCTGGTGGTGCTCGTGGATTACTCGGGCGACGGTGGAGGCAGAAGCGGAGGCTGATCCCTGATCATGACTCTGAGAGACATGGGCAGCTGAGGAACGCTTGGTGGAGGCGAGGGAAGGAGGCGGAGACAGAGGGTGTTACAGTGTTTGAGGCGCCGGCGACGTCTGGCCTTTTTTTGGCCAAGTTTATTCCCCACCAAATTCAACTCAAGAATTCGCTGCATGTGACTAGACATGTTGGGGTGGATAAGCCACTATATGTTCTTGCCACTACTTATGCGTTTACGACAAAGGCATGCATAATGAAATCGCTGGGAGAATCAGAGGCTTCAACAAAGCAGGCCCCGCTTAGAGAGTTCCTGTACCATATTGACGGCATACGAGGAGTCGGGGTTTTGCGCAGACCGTGCTGCTGGAATCATAATCAGCGGACTTCAGCGACCCGCCTCTCAATCCCTTATGTGGCGGACCCCATATGACACTACCGGCATCGTCTTCCTCCTCGTCCACTGATGAAGCGCACGCAAGCAAATCTGTGGAAAAGACCAGGATGGATCCGCAATTCGTCATCATCATCACATCAACACAGTGACTTGGAGTCCTGACTTTCTGCCTCCAGAAGCGCGGGCCCGGGATTTTTGCGATAGACCGCATCCTTTCCCTCCACTGATGGCATCCGAAACAGGGCGACAGAGCAGACTAAATCATCCCCCCACATTATCTTTTAAAAAGCCTTCTGACCCCAACCGCCATTTTTGTCATCAAAGAGGTCTTCTGACAATGAATATCCACAGTGGTGGGTATATCACGAGTTGACATTTGGGCAGCTTCATGTTGAACGATGCTGATGATCTGATGACTGACTTTGTGGCCGTGACTGGTAGGACGATGAGGTGTAAGTACTGCTAGTATGCAAGTAGCAATAGACCACTGTAAGGGGACAGGATTGGCGAAAAGTTCGTAACTTAGATTCACAGTGGCCTGACCCAGCGATGGACACGGCCTGACTGACCTGCCACCTGAATGAAACCGCTGGCATTCGTGTTGTTTGCCAGCACTGGAAGGAGCACCTTCTCTCTACCTCTACCTCCATGTGCTAACCCCCCTCTTTGCTCGCTAACCACCTGCTTTCGCTCCATTGTTCAGAAATATAAAGAATATTTGAGAAGGTATGGAATATTTTGTAAAGTCTCTATTAAGAAGACGGCAAACACAGCTATTCTAAATCCCACTAATCAACATAAAATTGCTGGATTTCAAAATTAACTGCAAGGATCCTATCAACTAATCCTGGACTGGTGCAAAAGTGCAAAAAAAACATGTATCTGTTATGTTTTTCCGTATAATACACTGTATTATTGCACCTTTCAATTCACCTGTTGGTGACTATAGCATTTCTGTTTTAAGATTTACGTGAATGCGCGACAAATGAAACAAAGCTGGGTAGCACAAAAGTCAAAAAACACGTATCTGTTATTTTCGTATAAAACCACGGTATTTTAAGCAGCTTTCAATTCAATCCCTGTGGTGACTATAGAATTGCTGTATTTTAAGATTAAGTGGATGCTCCGTCAATGAACAAAGCACGGGTGCGCAAAATCAATAAACACGTATCTTTTATGTTTTCGTATAATACACGTTATTTTTTGCAACTCTTTCCCATTCAATTCCCCTGTGGTGACTATAGAATAGCTGTTTTAAGATTTAGTGGATTGCTGCTCCAATGAACAAAGCTGGGTGCGCAAAAGTCAAAATACACGAATCTGTTTTATGTTTTCCGTATAATACACGTTATTTTTTGCACCTTTCAATCACCAGTGGTGACATAGAATTGCTGTATTAAAAGATTAACGTGGAAGCATGCTCATGAAAAAGCTGGGTGCGCAAAAGTCCAAAAAACATGTTAACTGTTATGTTTTCGTATAATACCCTGTATTTTTTGCACCTTTCAATTCCACCAGTGTGACGTCATAGAAATGCAGTATATAACAAAGATTTTACGTGGATGCTGCGTCAAATGAACAAGCTGGGAGCGCCAAAGTCAAAAAAAACACGTAACGTTATGTTTCGTAAATACAACGGTAATTTTGCACCTTCAATTCACCTGTGGTGACTATAGAATATGCTGTTTTAAAGATTTACGTGGATGCTAGCGTCAAATGACTACAAAGCTGGTGTGCGCAAAGTCAAAAACACGTAGCTGGTTATGTTTACGTATATCACACGTAATTTAGGCAACAAACAAACCTTTCTGACTACAAGATTTGCTGGATTGTAAATATAACCTGCAAGGTTTGGAAAAATATCAAACACAGGTGGGAATGGTAAAATTGAAAATGAACACCTACCTGAAATGTTACTGATAATAAAGTGGAATTATGCACCTAACAAAGAGACCTTCAGTTAGTAGAATATGTGTATCCGAAATAAGGATATAAGTTCATGCTGCCCAATATCCAGGAATTTTTCAATAAGCAAACTGTTAATAATAAAGATATGGTGACAGTGCAAATGATCTACACTAAGTCTTGGTGACTATATCCAGTGTTCATTTAAAGATAAGAGCTTGTCGAGTTCGCCCGCGCCCCCCCCCCCCCCCGCTTCCACCGTGACTTTACAGCGGTAGATGCGCAATAACAATGCTTAGTCTAACTACTTAAAAATCAACAAATCTCTAATCAACAAATTTGGAAGGATCACAGTTAATAGTCGAGGTTCCACGTGCGAAATAGACTAATTTCGCAGAGCAGTTTGGCCACAGGCAGAGCGCAGGTCCTATCCCTAAGAGACATGCTTGAGATACACTAGACTGAACATGAATGCATTCTATGTAAAACGAGGTTCATGTATAATTCAGCCAATCGCAACCATACACATCCCAGTCCATGACGTCGCACACTACAACTCGACCCGCTTCTATTACTGTAATCTTGATTTGCTGGCCGCCCAAAATGACAGGAAGCGCCAGTAAAATGCACGATCTTAATAATGATGCACAGATTTTTAACCTAGAAATACGCAAGATCTGAAAATTTCTGAACACCAAAAAAAACCCTTGCCGAATTCAACTAAGTCGATAAAAATTGCCAACACTACAAGACAGGGATAGTGAAATGGTGAGTGACTTTTTCATTCTGAGGCTTTTATAGCCAAGTTGTATGTGCTAAATGGTACAGTTATCCAAAATGACTGTTTGGCTGTTAATCCAGTCTACTCCACCCTGTTTGGGTGTAAGAATGAAGGTGTTGTTAGCCTCCCAAAAGACATTAAGGTCATCGGGAGATGATCGTGACTATCGACTATCGAAAACCTTATCGATGGTGGCCGACTATCGATCGATGTTGATAGCCAACGTAATCGCTCAACACTAGTTAATTATGCTGCAGGAAAAATGTCTTTTATATGGTGCGGTGAAAAAAGAGACTTGTGTATTCTTAGTGACCACAACATCAAACAACGCATATTAACCCCTGGATGAATAAGATGCAAAAGAATTGAGCAACCAAAAACACCCAGCTTTGTAGCGTTGTTTACAATGAGTGTAATTTACGGTACACAGCAAAGAGAAAAACAAAGTATTTAACCTCGGTATGAATTATGCTACAGAAAAATGTCCTTTTTTGGCGGTGAAAAAGAAGGTTTCTATTTAGGTCACCCAACATCAGAACAACGCTTAATTAACCGCTGGATGTAATATGGCGCAAAAGAATTGAGGCAACCAAAAACTACCAGCTTTGTATACAGTTATAAAGTGGTTTATTTTTTCGGTACATCAAGAGAAAAACTTTGTAAATAACCATCGGTACAGTAATTATCAGGCAGGAAAAAATTATCTTTTTTAGGGCGGTGAAAAAGAGCGGTATCCTTTATAGTGACCACAACAGCAGAACAACCGCTTAATTAACCCCAGTATGAAAATAGCGCAAAAGAGATTGAGCAACCCAAAAAAGAAGTTGGTATTTGAATGTAAAAACGCTGTTTCTTTAAATGAATACATCAGAACAGGCTTAGATAACTCCTAGGATATTCAATGTGCGTGAGTCAGAAAGCATAAAAATGAATAATCAGCTGAATGGACGCACACTGGACTACATATTCCAAAAACCCCACAAAATCATAAATAAATAACATTAAAAAGCATTCCTCTGAGACAAGCTTGACCACCCCCGCAAAAAACGCTGTAAAAAAATGAGTTCTTTATATATAGCATCAATAAGCAGCCACGGCATGCACTTCCCAAAATCAGTACCAGTGAAGCGTATGAGCTCCCACGACTCTCCCGTCAACTTAATAGTTCCGGTGACTTCACAACCAGAATCCCGCCTTACACTTATAGGCAACATCTCTGCACATGTCATGTAGGCTATGCCCATCTCCTCCCAGAGTTCTTTGCCTCATGTAACTAGCCATGATGCTCGCATGCCATAATTTAACAATCAAAAGCACACTATCACATCGTTCATCGCAAAGTACCCAAACTTCGACTTTCGTTCCAAACCGAAGTTATCCTGAAAATCTAAAACTAATTCCACTTCGATAGTAATCAATTCGCTCATCTCACCCACCAAGTCTATTTTTTCCTTTTTTTAATTGTATTAAATGGGTTTGTCTCACTTTTTCAGGGATTTCAAGCTATGTAAAGTCTTGCAAAAAACAAGTCATTTTGCAATATGTTTCCTTACCATGTCCTACCTATTCTCCATTTTTGGACATCACGCACCCTATTAGCCACTCTTTACCAGTTGTGAAGAACAAATGTCTTTTAGAAAACCACATTTTTATAGAAAAGGACCTGTAATAATAGCTGCCGTTCACAGCAACATGCCCCCAAAAATTCAAAAGCATGAACCTTGAGCCACTCTTGACAATTGTGAAGAACAAATGATCTGTAGAAACCAACCACAATTTTTAGAATAGGACCAGTAGTATAGCGCATTTCACAGCAACATGCCCCCAAAAACTTCAAAACATGACCCTTGATCACTCTTGACAATTGTGAAGACCTAATGTCAGTTAGAAACCACATATTTTAGAATAGGAACCTGTAAATAGCAGCAATTTTCACAGCAACAACAATGCCCCCCAAAAATTCAAAACAATGACCCTTGAGCCACTCTTGACAATTGTGAAGAACAAATGACTGTTAGAAAAACCCACAATTATTATATCATATGACCTGTAGTATAGCTGCATTTCAAAGCGCATGACTCCAAAAAATTAAAAAAATAAAAAATGTGTCTTTGAACAAACTGTGATCGCCAAAGTGAAAAACACCTAATTAAATTGGTATATACGAATAATAAAAGGTGGTTTGTTGCACCTATGAAATACACCTCAAATACTACATAAGTTTCTTATCGTAAAATAGTACAAGATGGGTCTTTGAATCAAAACGGGGCCTGCGCCAAATGAAAAAAACCAACTAAAATAGTATTACAGATAATAAAAGGTAGAGTTTTTGCACCTATGAAATAAAACAGGCAATTACTAAGAAAATTTCCAGTATCCTACAGTAAGTACAACAAGTTGGTTCTTTGAACCAAAAAGGCCATCGCCTAGTGAAAAAAACCAAAATAAAATGTGTTTGTGTAAAATAAAAGGTGTTTATTTCACCCTATGAAAAACACCAGCAATTACTAGCAAATTTCTATATCGTAATATAAGTAAAAGGTGGGTCATTGAACAAAACTACTGGCTGCGCCAAAGTGAAAAAAAAACTAATTACAATTGTGTAACGAATGATAAAAGGTAGTTATGCACAATGAAATAAAACAGCAATTACAAGCAAATTTCTGTATCCAAATGAAAGAACAATGTGGACTTTTGAACCAAAAAGGCTGCGCCCAAATGTGAAAAAAACCTAAATAAATTGTGAACAGGATAATAAAAAGTGGGTTTTGCACCTATGAAAGACAACAGCAATACAAGCCAAACTTCTGTATCCAAAAGTAAGATCCAAGGAGGGACTTTGAAACAAAAATGGCCAGCGCCAAAGTGGAAAAAAACCTAATTAAATTGTGAACAGAATAATAAAAGGTGGTTATGCACCTAATGAAATACACCTCAGTTGACTAGAAAAGTTCTGTACTCCTAAATGTAAGTAACAAGTGGGTCTATGAAAAAACTGGGCTGCACAAAACTGAAAAAAAAACCTAATTAAATTTGTGAATGGAATAAAAAAAAAGGTTTTTTTTTTGCACCTATTACATACACCTGCATGTTACTAGAGAAAGATCTGTAAACAAATTAAAACAAAGGTGGGTCTAGAACAAAACTGGCAGCACAAAATACAAAAGAACTATTTACCACCAAAACTGGCCAAAAACAGGTAAAAATAAAGCCATTTCAATGCGGTTCAAAGCAGTCTGGGCTGCACAATTTACACTCCTCCTTTTAAAATCCTGCCTGTCCCTATCCTCTGTTTCTCATCGTATTATATATAAGAAATGATTTACTCACTTAATTATGAAATAGGAGAAGAGGGGAAACAATGTGAATAAATGCTCTCAATTAAGATAAGAAGTAAGCCCTGACCAACAGACCCTGCCTCAAAGGACTTTCATTTTTCATTTCACAGGTTATGACAGACTTCAGAGATTGGTTAGTCAGAGGGGTGAAGCTGATCAAAGACCTGAGCCAGCCAATTAGGAGTCGTGAGTCCATACAGAATTATCGGGTTACTACACATTACACCCACATACTAGTATCATATTTGTAAACCTGGGAGCGAGACAAATGCCGAAATGGGTCTCACTCCCTTCTTGAACTAAGGGATGGGGAGATATGTAGAATGGCTACTAGGAATCTTGCTGCCAATCTGTGTTTGATATCAGAACAAAGACGGGGCACATGATACCAGTGGCACCTTTCTGTGATCTCCCTGGGAGAAGTTAGGACCTATTTTAGGTTATAGGTTCAAGCACTCAGCCCAGAAGGGAGGTGCAGACATCGAACCATCCCAGGTGTGTGTTGGTGTGTGAGGGGGTGTGAACAGCTTAGGATAAGAGCTTGTGCTGAGCAGCAGCTAGGGTTGTCAGCTGTGGAGGTATTTGAGGAAGAACCACTAACTTGCTGGCATCACACAACCCCATGTGGTTACACAGCGCCAAAGCTAACCTCAGGTACTGACTTTCTTTGTTTGTTAATGCCTTGTTTGTAACTCCACACTTGTAATTGCATTTTTGACTTTTATATATCTGTACTTACTATATATATTATCTTGCCTGGTGTGCCCTTAAGGCAATTAAATATTCAATTTAATCTTGGGCTGCTCTTTTATCTCGATCCACAAATACCCACGTCCGTCTTGTTTTTGCATTATACACTACTGGGGCTGGTTTCTTTACTGAAATAATCTAGTTAATGGACCAATATTATCTCTAACTAGGAACATGTGCCATTCTACTGGGCTGACAGATCTCTGTTTCATTGATAATAGTGAAAAGGGGTCTCTCAGGATTGTGAGCGAGTGTTGTGCCACACCAGTGGTCGCGTGGGCTCTCCTCTCTCCTCCCTGCGCCTCCTTGTTCCTGCATGGATAGGGGGTGTCTGTGAAATGGTATTCAGCTGACCTTATGTACCCTTAGGAGATGCGGAATGTCACATATATGTCAAATATTGGGTTACATGTCAGACCGCGGCCCAAAGGTCCTGACTAGTGATGAGCAAACCCTAAAAAGTTAAAGTTCGAGTAGAACTTCAAATTTTCAGTAGTTCAGTTCGAAGTTCGAGTCGAACTGTAACCGAACTTTGAACCCCATTAAATTCACTGGAAGAAGATGTTCTGGTTCATTTGTATACAGGTGAGAAGAAGCTGCAATTAGCATCCATAACAGTAAAATGGATACATGGAACAACTTGGTGAAGAAAAATTGGTGCTAGGAGTCACAGAAAAAAAAATCACAGGCTAAAAAAAAT
>JAODAL010058363.1:0-22134 GCA_025379985.1 Phyllomedusa bahiana
CTGAAAAAAGGGCATCCCACCCCCAAGGGCGTAAAAAAACCACTCCCCCCCATTTGTCAAGTGGGAATTTAAAGGGGGGCCCGCCCTTTCGTTTTGAGGAACTGATTAAAAACGTTTCCCGAGGGGGCACTGAAGGGATGCCCAAATTTTTGGGACCTGGACGGCATTCCAGTCGTCCCCCTGGATTTAGCCCTTTGGGCCCCTAGTAGACACAGTAAAAACCCTTTGCTTTTTACCCTCACTTTTTCCACACACACCATGAGCGGGCACTCCTGGGCTCCCCGGGAAATTCCCCCCCCCCCCCTTTTTTTTTTTTTTTTTTTTTTTTTTTTTTTTTTCTTCTTCTTCCTCTTTTTTTCCTCTCTTTTTCTTTCTTTTCTTACTATTGTCTGTATATTTTTGATTTAATCCCCTGTTTTAGGGGTCTTTGCCCACTCGATTCCGCATGATGAGTAATTTTTTCCCCCTTTCCTGCAGTTTTCTCCCCCTCCTTTGTAAAGGGGGAAACATTTTGTTTTTGGCCCCCGGATCCTTATGCAAAGGCCAGTGAGGCTTTTTTTTGGAAACTTTACAATACCCCGGTTTTGTTTTAAAAAATTGGCTTTTTCATCAGTCAAGTTTAAAGGCTGCGCCCTTTCCCTTTGATTCTATTAATGGTTACATATTTATTATTTTTAATTTTTCTTTAAAAATTTTTAATAAAAATCAAAAGTTTAAAAAAAAAAAAAAAAAAAAAAAAATTGTAAAAGGGAGAAATGCCATTTAAAAAAGCCACATTTTTTTTCCCAAAGGCCCAAATTTTTATTGCTGTATCTCACAGCTACATGACCCCAAAAAATTATAAATATAAACTTTTTAAAGCCACGGGTTAAAAAATTTGGGAAGGGGAAAAAATCCCCATTAAAACCCAAACCTTTCTTTTCCAAAAAGGACCATAAATTTTTTCGTATCCACAGCTACATGCCCCCAAAAAAAATTATAAATAGGGATTCTCAGCCACTTTTAAAAAAATTGTTGGGGGAAAAATGCCACTTAAAACCACATTTCGTTCCAAAGGCCCATAATTATAGCTGTTCTCACAGAAAACGGGGACCCCAAAAACCATTGACAAGCGAAAATTTCCCTTAAAAATAAAGTGAGAAAATGGAATACGGTTTTTTTATCAAAAACCTTGGTGTCTTTTACAGTCCTCCCACAAAAATCCACCCAAAATGAACTTTTTGGGGAAAAAGAGAAAAAAATTTCAGTTTAAAAAATTATCATTTTAAAAAAAAAAAAAAAATTTTTAAGAAAGGGCCAATTTTTTGTTTGAAAAAAGGGAAAAAAAGTAGACCCCGGGAACTTAAACGGTGACCTTGCCAAAATTTGGGGGCCCCAAATCATCAAGATCCATGCCCCTTTTTATCTTGGGTGAAATCAAACGATCCACAAAAAAACTGTGGAAAGCCGGATGCGTTTTTGTCCCGTAAAGACTCCCCCCCAGTGGCTGAAGGGCCGCTCAGATAAGACGCTGGCTTCTGTGGGGGACAAAAAACCTCTAGGCTTTATGACCCGCTCGGGCCATTTTATCCAAATTTTTGGGTACCCAGAAGTCTATTGGCCGGGAAAACATTCAAAAAAATCGGGGGTTGAGACGCCCGTAGTTGTGCACCAAGATCTTAAAGCGATCTCTGTGGTTGGATGGTTCCCTGCATTGCATGCGTTGGTTTAGGTGGGGAAACAAAAATTGCCCCAAAGGGCACCCCCTTAAAGGCCCTTTTGCCACCCCTTTCCTTCCCGCTGCCGCTACGCCCAAATTTGGGATCCTGCTGTCCAATCCCCTGATGTTGTTCCAAACCCTGAAAAATTTGGGGGAAAGTTTAAGCAGACGCAACAAATTTCCCCCAGTTTTATCAAACACAATTTTTCCCCTTTCCTGCAATTTTTTTTCTCATTTGGGTTTGGGGGGAAGGAAAGTGCGATTTTTTTTTTTGTACCGGGGATCCCCGGGGGGTGGGCCCCCCGTTTTCCGTTTTTAATTTTGATGGGCCCTTTAAAGCAGATCATGTTGGGGGAAATGGGGCCCTCCAGTTTTTCAATATTACCCCCTATTTCCCAAAAAGTGAGAACAAACAAATTTTATGGGTCCCCAAAATTGGGAATTTTCCCCGTTTTCCCCCCACAGTCCATCAACATGCATGCAATAATAAGCGAGACCCAATAGCATTAAACTCTGTGAAATTTTCTTTTATTTCATAAATTCCCCTCCCATACCAAATTTTTAGTTTTAAAAGGCTTAGTTTAAAAGTATAACAGCAGTACAGTCGTAGTATGCTCACAAAAAAAAAAGGGAAATACCTTCAACGAGCCCTCAACGGCGTCCCATAGAAAGGAGAAAACTTAGACATGCCGGGCCGAAAAGCTTTTCACTTATGCAACGTTTTCAGGGATTTTTGCCCCCCTTTCTCAAGCAAGAGAAAGGAGGGAGAATCCCCTGAAACGTTTTCATAATTGCAGCTTCTTTTCCCCCTGTCTAAGCCCCCTCCATTTTTAGCCCCTCGTTGAAAAGGGATTTACCCTTAAAAAGTTTGTGAGAACATACTACACCTACTTTCTGTAACTACTTTTAAAAATAAGCCGTTTAAAAACTGAAAAAGTAAGGGGATGGAATATATGAAATAAAAGGAAAAAAAAAATTTTACAGATTTTTAAAAATATTGGGGGCTCAGCAAATTAAGCATGCAAGGAAAAAAAGCAAAAAAAGCACTCATGTGAGAGATGGGGCCTTAAAAATTTTTCCCAAACCTCGGGGCGAGGGCACAAACAAACAGATCTTCCTCATCTCCTCCTCCCCTCAAATTCGCGCCAACCTCTTTCCAAGCCCGGGAAAGTCGGAAAAAACTGGGGTCGGGGAAACCCCCTTCCCCCCCCTCCTCCGCTGCCCCGGCACAGCTTCAAAAAACAGCCCTGACTTCCGAAATAAAGCACCCTGAAAGCGTGCCCACCCTTTCACTAAACTCTGGACCCCGAACCCCTGGGCCCAATGGGAAAACCGATGAAATTTTGAAAAAGTCGGGCCTGTGGATTTGACGGAGAGAAAGGCTCCGTGTCCCATCTGTGTCCGTCTCCTCCTCCGTCGCTGGCTGGACCTGTTGTTTCAGAGTGTCCAACGATCGTTCCAGAACTAAGATCATGAGACGGTTGACGGGGAGGCCGAGCTGACGCTGCAACGCAGCCAGGCGGGATGAAGCAGGGTGCGAACGGCGGAAGTGCGAATTCAGACTTCGAGCCTTCCTCAGCAGGCAGTCCAGACCCGGGTAGCTCTTTAGAAATTTCTGGACGACAAGGTTCATGACATGTGCCAGGCAAGGGATGTGCTCCAGCCTACCGATCTTAAGGGCGGCCAGCAGATTTCGCCCGTTATCGCACACCACCTTGCCTGGCACAAGGTTCTTGTCACCCAGCCAGCGCTCGGTCTCGTTGCGGAGAGCCATCCACAGCTCCTGACCTGTGTGTGGACGGTCTCCAAGACAGATTAATTTCAACACGGCCTGGTTTCTCTGGGCACGTGATGCCACCAGAGGACCTTGGGGAAAGAGCCCTGCACCATCCCTGCGGTTTTGAAGAGCGTGCGCCGAGCCTGAGAGCCACCGTCACCCCCAGAGACATCCACCCAGCTCACCCAGTGAGCTGTCACAGAGATATAGCGGCCTTGGCCATGCTTACTAGTCCATGTGTCGGTGGTGAGATGGACTTTTCCGGACACAGATGCAGACAACGCGATTGAAATTTTAGATGACACGTGGCTGGCCAGGGCAGGGACGGCTTTTCTGGCAAAGAAATGCCTGCTCGGCATCTGGTATTGGGGGCAGGCGAGGGCCATGACGTGGCGGAACCCATCTGTGTCCACCAGACGGAAAGGCAACATTTCCAAGGCCAAAAGCCTGGCAATGCCGACATTCAGGCTTTTGGCTTTGGGATGGTTTGGGTTAAAGTGTTTCTTCTGCTCCCAAACCTGGAAGACAGAAGGCTGGCTGCTAGACTGGCAGGTCGTCAAACTGGCGGAAGGAGAAGGGGTAGGATGGGTGTCTGCTGGTGCTGGTGGTAACTCAGGGCGACGGTGGAGGCTGAAGCGGAGGCTGATCCCTGATCATGACTCTGAGAGACATGGGCAGCTGAGGAACGCTTGGTGGTGGCGGAGGAGGAGGCGGAGACAGAGGGTGTGACAGTGGTTGGAGGCCCGGCGTCGGTCTGGCCTTTTTTGGCCAAGTGTTCCCTCCATTTCAACTCATGCATTCGCTGCATGTGACTAGACATGGTGGTGGTTAACCACTTAAGGTTCTTGCCTCTACTTATGCGTTTACGGCAAAGGCGGCATATGACATCGCTGGGTGAATCAGAGGCTTGCTCAAAGAAGGCCCAGGCTTGAGAGGTCCTGGACCTTTTTGACGGTGAAAAGCGAGTGCTGACCGTGGCTGGCGGAATCATATCAGCGGACTTCTGCGACCGCCCTCTCCCTTTTTGTGGCGGGATCCGTATTGACACTACCCCATCGTCTTCCTCCTCGTCCACTGATGAAGCGCTCGCAAGCAAATTCTGCGGAAAAGACCAGGATGGATCCGCAATGTCGTCATCATCATCATCATCAACACAGGTGACTTAGTCGTCCTGACTTTCTGCATCCAGAAGCTGCGGGCTACAAGCAAGGGGCACTGCAAGGCGTTGCCGACCGCCCGGGATTTTTGCCGATTGACCGGCTTCCTTCTCCTCCTCTGATGGCATCAGTAACTGGGCGTCAGAGCAGACTAAATCATCCTCTTGATCTTTTAACATGCCTTCTGACCCCAACCGCAATTTGTCATCAAATAGGTCTTCAGACAATGGATTATCCACAGTGGTGGATACACGAGTTGACATTTGGGCTGCTTCAGTGGTTGCATTAACCACTGAAGGACAGATTGGCGACGATGTTCGTTACTTAGATTCACAGGGCCCTGACCCAGCGATGACAGGCCTGACGGTCCTGCAACTGACGATCCGCTGGCATGCGTGTTGTCGCCAGCACTGGAAGGAGCACCTTCTATCGTACCTCTACCTCCATGTGCTACCCCCCTCTTTGCTCGCTTACCACCTGCATTTCGCTCCATGTTCAGAAATATAAAAATTTGAGAAGGTATGGAATAGTTTTGGAAAGTCTCTTTTTAAAAGACGGCAAATCACAGCTATTCTCAAATCCCTCAATCAAAACAAAATTGCTGGATTCAAATTTAACGCAAAGGGGTTCTATCCAACAAATCTGAAACTGGGCAAAAGTGCAAAAAACACGTATCTGTTATGTTTTCGTATAATACACGGTATTTTTTGCACCTTTCAATTCACCTGTGGTGAATATAGAATTGCTGTTCTAAGATTTACATGGAAGCTGCGTCAATGAACAAAGCTGGGTGCGCAAAAGTCAAAAAACACGTAACTGTTATGTTTTGTTTATGATACACGGTATTTTTTGCACCTTTCAATTTTACCTGTGGTGAATATAAATTGCTGTTTTAAGATTTACATGGAAGCTGCGTCAATGAACAAAGCTGGGTGCGCAAAAGTCAAAAAACACGTAACTGTTATGTTTTCGTATAATAAACGGTATTTTTTGCAACTTTCAATTCACCTGTGGTGAATATAGAATTGCTGTTTTAAGATTTACGTGGATGCTGCGTCAATGACAAAGCTGGGTGCGCAAAAGTCAAAAACACGTAACTGTTATGTTTTTGTATTAAAACACGGTATTTTTTGCACCTTTCAATTCACCTGTGGTGAATATGAATTGCTGTTTTAAGATTTACTGGATGCTGCGTCAATGAACAAAGCTGGGTGCGCAAAAGTCAAAAAATACGTAACTGTTTGTTTTCGATAATAAACGGTATTTTTTGCACCTTTTCAATTACCCCTGGGGGAAAATAGAATTTCTGTTTTTAAAATTTAGTGGATGCTGCGTCAATGAACAAAGCTGGGGGCCAAAAGTCAAAAAAACGTAACTGTTATTTTTCTATAATACACGGTTTTTTTGCACCTTTCAATTTACCTTGGTGAAAATGAATTGCTGTTTTTAAAAATTAGTGGATGCTGCGTCAATGAACAAAGCTGGTGCCAAAAATCAAAAACCGTAACGTTTGTTTTCGATAATAAACGGTTTTTTTTGCACCTTTCAAACACCTGGGTGAATATAAATTCTGAAGATTACAGGGATCGCTCAATGAACAAGCTGGGAGCGCAAATCAAAAAAACACTAATTTAGTTTTTCCCTAAATCACGGTATTTTTTCACCTTTTAATTCACCGGGTTTAATAAGAATTTTCGTTTTTAGGGTTAAAAGTGGTTCTGCGTCAATGAACCAAAGGGGTGCGCAAAAGCAAAAAACACGATCTGTTATGTTTTCGTATGAACACATATTTTTGGCAACAAACAACCTGTGCTTTACAAAATTGCTGGGTTGTAATTTAACTGCAAGGGGGTATATCAACACAGGTGGGAAAGGGGGAAAATTGAAAAAAAACACCTATCTGAAATGTTACTGATAATAAAAGTGAAATTTTGCACCTAACAACGAACCCGAGTTAAGAAATATTTATCCAATAAAAATTCAGGGGGCCCAATATCCAGGAAATATTTAATAGCAAACTGAAAAAATAAAGATATTTTCAGTGCATGTCTACACAATCTTGGGAACTTTATCCATGTTCTTTATAGATAGAGCTTGTCTGGTTCGCCCGGGGCGCCCCCCCGCTCCCCCCGGTGACTTTACAGCGTAGATGCTGCTTTTTAAAAATTTTTCTATAACTAAAAAACCTTCAAATTTTAATATAAAATAAATTGAAGGATCACAGCTAATAGTAGAGGTTTCTCTGTGCAGACAAATAGACTAATTTCCGCTGAGCTGTTTGGCCACAGCGCAACACAGCGCCTAGGTCTATCCTATAGAGAACGCTGAGAGACACTGAGGCTGAACAGGAAATCGCTGTTCTAATGTAAAAGATGTTTTATAATCATGTTGATTTTTTCCGCCAATCGCACAAACACATCCGCAGTCATGACGTCGCACACACATCTCACCCTGCTCTATTCTGTAATCTGAATTTGGCTGGGCCGCCAAAAATACAGGAAAGCGCCGAAAAAGGCGCGATCTTAATAGTATGATGCACAGATTTTAACCTAATTATCGCATGATCTGAAAATTTCGATCACCATAAAAACCTTGCCGATTTCAACTTTGTCGATAAAAATCGCTCAACACTACTTATGACGGCTCGAGTTTTAGATATTTGTTGAAAGTTTATAGATCCCCAAGATATTCTCATGGATAGGGGTTATAAACTGAGCTACATCTTCTTGAGGACCTTTCCAAATAATGAATAGGTCATCTATAATAGCTTGTAATTTTAAAATACACTGTATTGGGAAAGTGTGTTTTATAGTTTTTTTTTAAAATAGCCCCAAAAAAGAGGTTGGCATACACCGGGCTACTCGGTCCCATTGCCCCCTCAGTTTGACGATAGATGGCGCTTTTGTGATAAAAAAAGTTTTTCAAAAATAATTTAAATCGGTTAAACAAAAATTTTTTATATGGTTCATTTAAAGAGTTCTGCACTAAAAATGTTTTTTATACATTCCAACCCTAAATCATTTTTGTAATTTTGTATAGGCATATATCAAGAGTCAAAAAAAGAAATAAAAAATACAAACCGCCGAAGAAGAGGACGCGATCACTGCTCTCCGAGCAAAACTGAGGGCCTGGGCAATCCTGCTTCGTCCGGGGAGGGACCAAAAAGACCCGCCAAAGGGAAACTTCAGGGGAAACCAGAGGGGGTCGGGGGGCCCCTTGAGAGAACACCGGGATCGCCATTCCTTGTCCCCCCCCCCTGCAGCGGTCCGCACAGCCCCGCGCCACGCCCGGGCCGCAGCAAGCAGCCACGCTTTTCCCCCGGGGTCCCCCTCCATTGCAGGAGCCGGGGTGCGACCTCAAGCGCCTACCAATCGCGGTTTCCGCGCTGGGAAATCTCTCAGCATCCCCACGGGGAACCCAAGCCCCCATCTTCATTTGGGCCCCGGGGACAACTCCTTGCGCCGGGGAGGGGCTCCGGGACAACCTGAGGGGCGCAGCCATCCCCATCGCCTAGCAGGGACTTTCAGGGGCCACCACAGGAAATCTGGATGCACAGCAGCGACTTTTGTCCCGGAAAGTGTCCTATCTGGGGGCCCCTCCCCCCATTACCCCGGGCTTCTCCTGCAAGCCGAAGGGGACACAGTAAAGGGGGTTCGCCTCCTTTTTTCCTCAGTTCTTTTTCCCCTTTCCAAACCGACTGACCCTTGGGGGCCCCCCAAAATTTCCCCGCCCCCCGAAGCCAGAGTTCTCCCTTCTCCACCCTTAACAAGGGGTCGTTACCTTGGCAACAAGGACTTAAACCGGACATTTTGGGCACCCTGAGGGTTTACAACCGGGGGCTCTGATTCACAAACTTGCTAGCGGGAACATTCTCTGCTTCCCAAAGCTCTTCCCCTGAAACTATCCGGTGGTCTTTTTCCTCCTGCCAAAAGCCTCCCTTTTTCGAGCGATTGTCGCTCTAAAATGCAACCTAAAACCAAAAGGAGGCGTAAGAGCACCTCCACTCTTTTCACCTCATGCCCCTACCTGGGGGAAAACCCGGGCCGCCCGACTCGGGGGGAAAAACTAAACCCCAATGATGATGCAGCTCCCCTTAAAACCGTTTGGCCTCCCCCCTGACACAAAGGGAAACGATACTGGCGGCGCTCTGAACCCCCCCTTTTCCAGTACGCCTGACTGGAAAAAAAACCCCCTCACATCTCTCCCTACTAAAGGGGAAATTTAAAAAAACAAATTTCGGGAAAATCAAGCCTGTAAAGTCGAGATGGGCCACAGTCAGGGGGTAAATATACCCAATTAGCGGGTAGGGTGGACACTCTGGAACCCCAACACATGTTTAAAAATTACCCCCTTTATTTTTCTGATATGCAAGCTGCCATGGTGTCACAGGCAAAAAATTGCGGGGAGCCAATAAACACCTGGAAGACCCCGGACAATAAGGGGGAGACAGAAAAAACATAAGAGTCAGGGGCCTTTCCCCCGGTTTGGCAGGCGAGGAAGATCTATATCAAAGGGTTTTTGGAAACCGTGTTTTTTTATGGACTAAATAGGTGGGCCGCTACTCACAACATCAAGATTAGACCGGGGTCATAGGGGGATCTTAAATCGAAAAGGCCCTGCCTCCCTCCTAGAACTTTTTTAATTTTTTCCATGATTTCCAGCTGAAAAAAAAAAATTGGCCAAAAGCCAGACTAGTGCGCAAAGTGGAACATCTAGGGGCCCATCAAAAAAATCTCCAGACCTTTCCTTTGATCACTCTTCAAAAAAGGAGACAAAATGGGGACCCCTCTACTGGGGTAGCCCAAACGGGGGAGGGTTTCCCCTTTTTTTTCTGTTAGTAAAGAAAAGGGGGAAACTTTTGGGACTCTTCGGGGTTAAAGAAGGGCTTTCCAGATTTTTTGTGCTACCTGGACATTCCTTTTCCTGCCTGCCCAATTGGGGGCCCTGTGGTTTCCTCCTCCGATAAAGGACCCCAATTGGCAGCATTTTCACTCTCAAAAAAAGAGACCCCCGTCCTAGAGACCCTCGCAGTCTTTCCCCCCTCTCGGCGGCCCATTTTACAAAGGGGCCTGATAAAGGTTGCTGGGGGAGGGGAAATGAGGTCCCTTTTCGGTTCTGTTTCATTCCCGGGGCCCTACCCGGGGGTTTTTGGCAATCATTTTTTTCTTATTTTCTAATTTTCTCGTACTTAGAGTTTTTTTCCCTCAGGTTGTTTTGATAAATTGGTTTCCGGAACAGTTGCAATTTGCTGAGTTTTTTTCTTTTTTCCAAAAATTTTAAAATTTTTTTCCCCCAGGGTACACTATTTTACCCGCGGGATTGCCCCCTTCTCAGTAGGCCCCCAAAGCAAGGCATTTTAAAACTAGTAATTCAGTGTCCAGTTAAAGGAACTCGGGGAGAAAGAAGAGGCCAAATTCCCCCAAAAATTTGTTCGGTCACAAAACCGCCGAATTTTCCCCACAAAATTTTTTTCCGGGTTCGAATTTAAATTCGGCACGAATCCCGTTAAAAAGCAGCCCATTTTTCCCGGGTGGGACCCAAAACCTCAAGGGGGGCTGTAAAACGTTTTTGCCAAGTTTTAAAAATGCAGAGGGGATTTTTGGGTTTTGGGCTTCTACAATGTTGTTTTTTTAGTATGGGAAAGCAGATGACGGGCGCCGCTTTTTAGAATCGCTTCACTAAAAAAATTTCCCCGGGCACTTTAAAAGGGCAAAACTGACCCCAAAAAAATCAAACGGGAATTTTAAGCCCCGATAAAGTTTATTGCCAGCGAAAGCAGGAAAAAAAAAAAGCTTTAAGCTCAGGTGGGCCCAACCCTTTGTGGGCAGAGGGGCAGGGAGTGGCACAATTTACATTTTGGAGGTGGGCCCAAAAAAAGGGGGAAGCCACAGATGGGGAAAAATGCCTGGAGCGGAAGGTTTACGGCGGCAGCAGCAAAGAGATCAGGCAGTGGCACAAAAAAAAATTTGGAGGTGGGCAAAACAGGAGGAAGCCCACAGAATTTGGGACAATGACTGAGAGCGGAGGTCCCGGGGGCAGCAGCATGAGTCAGGAGTGGCACAATGACATTTTGGGGTGGCAAAAACAGGAAACGCCCAGAGTGGCACAATGAGAGAGCGGAGGTCCGGCGGCAGCAGCAGAGGTCAGGCAGTGGGACATGACATTTGGAGGTGGCAAAAAAGGAGGGAAACCAAGAGTGGGACAATGACTGAGAGCGGAGGTACGGGGCAGCAGAAGGGTCAGGCTGGCACAATGAATTCTGGAGGTGGCAAAAAGGAGGAAGCCACAAAATGGGACAAAGACTGGACGGAGGGCCGGCGGGCAGCATGGGCAGCATGGCACAATGACACTGGGGGTGGGAAAAAGGAGGGAAAACCCCCAGATTTGGGAAAGATGGGCGGGGGCACGGCGGGAGCCATGAGGTCAGGAGTGGACAATGACATTAGGGAGGGGGCAAAAACAGGGGAAGCCAGAGTGGCAAAGACTGGTGGGGGTCACGGAGCAGCACATGAGGTCAAAAGTAGCAGAATACATTCTGGAGGTGCAAAACAGTAGTAGGGCCCCTGAGGGCACAAAAACGTGGGAGGTCACGGCAGAGCAGCATGAGGGCAGGGAGTGGCACAATGACATTCTGGAGGGGGCAAAAACAAAGTAGGCCACAGAGTGGGCCCAATGCTGAGAGCGGAGGTCACGGCGGGAGCAGCATGGGCGGCAGTGGCCCAAAGAAAAGTGGGGGACACGGCAGCAGACAGCAGCAGCAGAGGGCAACAGTGGCACAATGACACATGTGGAGGCCACGGGAGCAGCCCCAGCAGCAGCAGAGGGCAGACAGTGGCACAATGACATTCTCGAGGTGCCAAAAAAACAAGTAGGCCACAGAGTGGCACAATGACAGATTTTAGGTGGGACGCGGCAGAAGCAACAGCATGAGGTCAGAGGAGTGGGCACAATGGGTACACAGTGTGGAGGTGACCGCAGGTGGCAGCAAAAGCAGCAGCAGCCGGCATAGGAATAGAAGTGGAACAATGACCAGAGTGGTTGAGGGTGGGTGGCAATACAGTCCCTGGTAAATGTTGGTGGTGGCGTGGGAGAAACTTGTCAGCAGAATGGGGGGCATACGGTGGGTGGCGGCATAGGAACTTGTGGGCATGAGGCAGGTAGTTTGTACCCAGACTGACGCCTAAGGCATTGGTGTGTGGAAATCCTGGCGATCACGCCTGAATCCGATCGTGACAAAGGTCAGTCGTTCCAATTTTTCCGTGGTCTATCGCTGGGTTCCTACTTGGGCGTAACGATGGCCCCGCAGCACTTGATAAACACAGCATCTGATGACACTACTACTGACGGGCAGGAACAGCTTCTCCACTGCAAATCGGCAAGTTGCGGCCAACACATCTCTCGTTTCGCCTGCTCATGTAGTCCTGAGGATTCTTCTATACAGGGGTGGCAACAGTGCGTCCAAGTAGGCCACCACTTGGTGGTTCAAGGTATGATCCAGGTCATGCTGCTGCTGCTGGCGACTGCCCTCCTCAATAGGCGGGTGATCGGGTAAGCTGCTCATCAGTCGAATCCAGACTTAGGCTACTGCTGATGGTTAGCTGAGTTTTATGATCATACCACCCCCACCTTACCCCGGAAGACGCCAGGCAGTTAGTACCGTGAGCGCTGCAGGAAAACCCCCTGGTCAAGTCCTGTCAGAGGTGGGACGATGCCGCACATAGGCAACGGCCAAAACTGAATACGGAAGGCATTTCCCTATAGTATTTGAGTTTGTCATCCCTCTCCAATAGCTGGGAAAAGGCTTCCATTTGGACCGGTAGCGAGGTGTCAATAGGGTGGAGAGCCTGAAGTCATCCTCGAATGCCGGATGACTGGACTATTCGGCTCGTCACTAGCCAGGCAAATAGTATGTGTGCACTCAGGCCATATTCTACAAAAGTGATACGAGGGGCTCCCAATGGCCTCCATTTTCACTCGTATAATGACACGGTGCTCTTGGGGGTCATATGCTCGTCTTCGCTCTTCATCTCCGATGCCACTCCTCATCCTAGCAGCTCCTGCTTCTCTCTCTATTCTTGTTCAACCTGGTAGAGTATATGAGGTCCACGCTACATTTCACCAGACCAATGCTTTGCTCCAATGTCCTCACCTCCTCCTCCTCCATTTCAGTCACCAGAGGGACATCATGTGGCTCGAGATGTAGTCGCTCACGTCTCCAGTCCCTGCCCGACGATTTTTCACATCTGTCAGGGACATGTAAGCAGTGGAAATTGACGATTATTCATCCCGTAGTCCTGGCGACTGACAAATAACGGGCCTCTCGAATGGCTCAACAAAACGGCAGGTGTCACCGATTTGAGCTGCACAGGTGACATAAAGTCTAAAAACGGGGAGATACTTTCTGTCTGCCTGTGATCATTAATAATAGTCGTTAATGGACTTTCTCTGTTCATACATGTCGGTCTCCAACCATGTGCAGGCTGGAATTACCAAGGGTGGGAAAAAATATCGCATATCAGTGTGTGCTGGGGGAGGCCATATTCTGCCGCTGCCCAAAATTTCCCGGGGGGGAGGAGGGTGTTTCATGGCTTTGTAGGAATGGATAAAGTGCATTGCATAGTTTTCCGTGGCCATTGTTCCTGAATGTTCTGATGATCGGTGGGTTAGTACTCAGGAACCTTTTCAAAACGCAATTGGAACACGTGTGCCATGCCAAGGGGTACAATCCGCTCCTTGGTTGCAGCGCGGTCACCCATGTTTCTTCCCATTGTCCGTCACACTGGTTCCGATATGCGTTGACGCGGACGAAAGCCACACATCGATTTCTTGCTGCAATGTCGCGGAGCAGTCCTTACCCTGTGTGACTTCGTCGCGAGGCAAGCCAGGTGTTAGAAAATGCGTGACATCGCTGTGCACTTAACTGTGGTATGATGGAGCAGTATTGTGGAGTGCGTGAGATGGTGGTGGGTGGCTGGAGGAGTGAGGATGTTGCTGGACAGTTGGCGCAGGAGCCGCGAAGTTTTGAACATACTGTGGAGGTAGATAAGTGCCGAGTATCATGTACCAAGTGTTGGTGTGCTGGGCAGGATAGCAACATTCAACCAGGTGGGCCATAAAGACATGTACTGGCATCTGACGTAGTTACAGCTCCCCAGTTCTCTCGAATGATGCTGAGGTCTCCACCATTTGGACAGGAGCACCGCCGGTCGAGCTGCTGCCACCTTAGGATGGTTGGACGATACTGTTGTCTGTCTCTTGGCAATCAACCTCGTCTCGAACGACTCGTGGCACGTGGATGTAGTCGTGGAGCAGGTGGAATCTGGGTACCGGGAAGAGGATGGCATAGAGAAAAATGACAGCTCCTTCGCTTCTGAAGAGGTGGTGTGATTTCCTTTTAGACTGGCTTTGTCAATTTGGATGCGTACCACTGGCCGCTGCTTGCGTGCTGTGGGCGCAAGGATGGGTACAGACTCATCTGAGCCACGTTTCCTACCAGGCCACCGGATGGTGAGGATGCATGTGTTGACGCAGGCTCCTGGCCAGCTTCCTTTTCCCATACAGATTCCTACATGTACCCATATTTGGATCATCCGTTGTTTAGCAAAGAAAACTGCCACATGACGAGTAGCGGTCTTTTACGCCAACGCTACGCATGAGTGACTACTGCCGCCGCTGCCTGGCTGAGCCCCTGTCGCCGCTAACTTTCTTGGACCTGCGAAGGTGTTTTCTACCCGTGGCCACTTGGCTCCCAAAACCCTCACACTGCTGCTAACCACTGCTGGGACTCATGGCCACTTCTACCCACCTTGATGGCTGCACCGCTGCCTGACAGCACAAGCTGACGCATCTTCTCCTGACGATGATGGAAGCCATTGCTTGCCAGCGGGTACCCAAGTAAGGCGGGTGGAATACTTCATTTTTTCAACACTTCTATTTGTGTTTGTCATCGTCTATGCTCGTCCTCCTCTACGGTCTTGGATTATGTTCCGAGTCTGACCTGTCAAGCACTAACATGACTCCATGGCCACTCTCCACATCTTATACTTTTTGCCGCTTACTGTGTATAGTATGCCCATAATGGGGGATATTGGTCCCATATGTCTTCGACTGCCAAGTAGCTGATTGGTCTTGCTCCTCGCTCAAATTGTTTTCATCTCGCGTTATAGTGGCGCTAGAGCACCAGACCCAATAGTAGATCTATGGATGAGGGAACCGGATGGGACAGAAGGGCGGGGTCTGAGGAAGGTGAGGTAGCATGAACTCCGCTCCCGGGCCATGCCATATAAGGTGTTGTGGTCCTGAGGTTCCCACCCGAATCTCTGGCTGGGGTGGTCTGATGTTCATCTGGGAGGGAAGTGGAGGAACATAGTCAAACAAATCATGAACCCTTTGGTTGCTGAACAAACACACAGGATCCGCTCTATATGACAGCGCAGTTCGGCCTCTAGAAGTGTCCCCTGCATGAGAAGTACCCTTGCACTGTGCTGAGGGACCTGGGCCTGTTCCAGGAATGTTTGTGCCACATGCCACTCGCAGGTGCAGAGCCTGCCACCTCTCTGTATGGAAATACTGTTTGTTCTTTAACACCTCTCCCGAAATTGGGCGTATGCAATACGCCCGAAGCTGGGAAGTGACTTCACGCAAAAGGACGATATAGCAATAAGCCCCCCTGAGCGACTCGCGACGGGTTGCGGGCGAGGCCGGCGCGCTGACGCATGGCATGGAAACAGCGGTAATTTCCGCTGGCTTATGCCCCTTCACCCCGCCGGAGTGAGCTCCGGCCAGCAGGGTGCAAATACCGCATCATTAGCCGCAGCTGTCGCATGGCCGCGATAAATGATGCGCACAGGCAGGACGGCAGTGAGCTTCTACAATGATTAGCAATCGGCGAGGCAGCGGCAGACAGATGCCACTTGCCCTGTTTCCTACCGGGACTACCCGGATGCTTTACAGAAAGCATCCGGGTCCTAGGTTATGGTTGAAGTCAACCATGCCCCACATTGCATTGAGGGCCTGGTGTCACACTAGTTGCAATTGGCGGACCTATAGACCAGCAGTACCGCTGTGACACAGAGCGCACTCTTCAAACAGCAAATCTAATGATTGATTTTCCCCAGGTGGTGGATTTTGCAGTTTACAAATTGCTCACTGGGGAAAATTAAAAAAAAATGTGATAAAGTAATATAAAAAAAGTAAAACACAGAAAACAAAAAAATCAAATTAAAACACATACACTGCCCCCCCCCTTTTCCCCTTTACAAAACGCCAATCGGCCCCAAAAAAGATACAAAAATAAATATATTAAACCATACTTTGGTAGCGACGCGTGCGTAACGATACACCCATATAAATCTTCTCATGTTATTTTAACCCGTTAATGGTGAACGCCGTAAAAACAAAAACAAAAAAGACTCAGTCACAGAATTGCGATTTTTGGGAATCATCGCGCGACATTAATTTGGGAATAATAAGCACGATTCTCAAAATACTCACTATAAATGCCCAAAGTCTGTAATCAATTAAAACGTAAGTTTAATCCCGCAAAAAAAAAAGTTTTACCTAGTCTCTGTATTCAGGATAATAAAAACAAGATAGGGCACTCTTCAGAAGACTGCGGATGCGATAAGATATTATTTTAACCATCTAATAAAAACACTATTTTTTTTTAAAAGTGCTTCACAAATTAAAAAAAAAATATATTAAATTGGGAATCGTCGATTAATCGTTTCGACCCTGAGAGCTAAAGCTAACTGGTCATGGTTACATGCAATGGTGAAGTTAGCTGTCGAAAATAATAAAAATAAAAAACACTTACTAGGATTTCTGAGTATTTCTTCAACCTGCATTCCAAAAAAAAGGATTAAATAGACACTGAATAAAAAACGTCTAGCTCCCCGCCAAAAATGATACAATAAAAACGTCCTCAGTCTGTAATCCCGCAAAAAAAAAAACCAAGCGCCCTAACCAGCTCCGTACACAGAGATAAAATAAAAAAACGTTTATGGCTCTCAGACTATGGCGATGACAATAAAACGGTAGTTTTCCTTTTGAATAAAAGTGTTTTTATTGTGTAAAAGCAGTAAGACATAAAAAAATAGATCCTAAATTGGTATCGCTGTAATCGTATCGGCTTTGTCTGAGTAATATTAGCTGATGTCAGCTGTATATGCGTACGGGACCGATGTGTAAAAAATTGTGAAAAGATGTGAAAAGAACACTACCAGGATTGCTGTATTTTTGTTGTAAAATGGCTCACAAAATACTCTTTAATAAAATAGTGATCGCAAAGCAGCATATGCACTCCGATAATGGTATATGTAATAAAAACCTCAACTCATCCACAACACAAATCAAGCCCTGTTAGAATCAGCATCCGTGTTATAAGTAAAAAACTGAAAACGTTATGGCTATCAGAACAGTACAAGTGTGTTTAAAACGCAATTTTTTTATAGACCTATGTTTCAATTGTGTTAGAGAAGTAATAAAACATAAAAAAACTAATAATAATCTATATCATTGATCAATTGTACCGTACCTCATAGTAAAAGTATGTATTCCTAGTAATGTATTTTAGACTGTGCACGGCGTGACGTGTGTATATAATTGCAAGCCCCTCTCTGAAACTAGTGGCGGACTGCGTTTTCCCTCATTTCAGTTAAGCCGCAATGGACTAAAAAAACGCATACGTTTGTTGGAACACCTGGTGCCACCCAAAATTTGCACAATTTCTACCCAAGATGAGATCTTGAGGCGTGGATGAACTCCAATTGGGGTGACTTCTGGTAGGTTTATCAACTGTTATGGTATTTTTGGGGGCTTTGTAAATGCGAACTTGGCCCCACTCCAGCTCACAAAATCTGGTTCCAAAATCCTAGTAACACGCCATCCCTTATACGCCCTGACATGACGCCCATAACAGCAGTTTTCACCCACTGTGGGTATGTGCTGAACTTGGAAGAAATTGCGTAACAATGTTTTGGGTGTTTTTTTAACTGGATGCCTTTTAAAAATTTATGACAATTTTCAGCTAAATTTGCAGATTATTGGAAAAATGTTTATTAACAATTTTTCACAGCCTAATCTGCTAAAAATTTTTTGTGGACTTACCTGTTGGGGTCGATTTGCTCACTACACCTGGATATATTCCTTAAGGGGTGTAGTTTCAATTTGGGGTTTTTTTTTAGGGGAGTTTATAATTTTTAGCACCTGTAGGTGTGTCGGTGAAGAGATATGACTGAAATGGCCCTAAATAAGAATTCGTAATGAATTAATGAGACCCCCAGAGTCCAGTAGGTGCTCTCATCTATTCCTGGGGCTTGTGCGTTGAGCACCAAATAATGCTCTAGGGCCGAATAGGGTTAGATTCTCTGATAACGGCAGAATCTGGGGATCAATATTACAATTTGCATTTTCCCTGTTCACATGTACCGTTATTCTTGTGGCATAATGCATAAAAATTGAAAATTCTGCAAAAAAAAGTAAAATTTTTGAAACTTCACTTCCATTTGCTTTAATTACTGTGAACACTACTAATGGGTTACATAAACTTCCTAATGCTGTTTTGAATACTTTAAGGGGTTGTAGTTTTTTCAGATGAGGTCTTTAATGGGGGTATTATAAATACAAGGTCCAATCAAAGTCACGTATTAGAACTGGACTGGTCCCTAAAATAATTGTGTCTTGCAAACTTTTGTTGAAAATTTGGAAAATTATGACTACTAGAAATTTCTTAAAAAAAAGGCGGTTGGCCCCCTAAGTCGTAAAAAAAAGAAAAAATGAGAAGACATGTTCAAAAAATTAGGCCAAATTACATGCTAGACATATGGTAGATGCTAGTTAATATAAACTATTTTGAGAGGGAATAACTTTTCTGTCTTACATGCAGAAATTTTGACCAGTTTAAAATTGGTAAAATTTTTCAAAAAAACAACAATTTTCACGATTTTTTGATATTTTTCACAAATAAACAAGATTTTTTGGACCAATAATTCTTACTATCTTAAATTCACATGTGTACGAGAAAACAATCTCTCTGAGATCAAATGTTAGTTAAAGTGTCAAAAAGTTTATTCTCACATAAATTGACACATGCACGATTTCAAAAAATTGGGGCTCTGTCATGAGAGGCCAAAACTGGCTCGGCGGTATGGGGTTAAACTACTGAGTTTTATTGACAAATAATCATGAGCAGTATTCGAAGTGTGTAGGTACGCATACACATTATCACAGATTCTGAGTAACAAATAGCCTGTATCATCAGGCAAGAAATTTAACAAGAACAGGAAAGCACAAAAATTGTATCAGCGGCATATAAAAACATGGAGGTTATTCATTTTCCTAGTATCAAAAGAAATGACACAATCAGACTAATAGAAGGTGTAGCAGTTTAAGTCAGAGCGTGAAGTGTTTGAGCTAAATTTGGAATGAGAGCAGGGGTTCCATAAATGCCGTCTTTAAGGCAAACATGAGGGGGGTCAGTGAGCTGTAATTCATATTGACAATTGAAATTAACTCTATTGATAATTTATGCAATAGTAGGTATGCGAGAGGATTTCCAAGCTGTGGCAATCGCTGTTCGAACTCGAGGATTAGGAAATTGGAAGATATTTGTTCTCAATGATGAAATGGGTAATTGCTTAGGTAGGCCAATATCATAAGGCACTGTAGGTTATGGTTTAGATTTGTGGCAATAAATTGTGTGATCTCTAGTGATTGTTGAGTGGAAGCGCGCTCTGTACCGACTTCCATAGTTTTTTAATATAGGGGCAGCCCCACCAGACATGAAGCAGGGTACCTGGTTGGCCACAATTTTTCCAACATAAACCGGAGGAGTCAGTGTGTATATGGGCTAGGCGTGAGGGGGGTAGATACCATCGAAGATGTATTTTGCGCATAATCTCAGTGTGGTTAAGACATTTAGAGAGCTGTAAAGGGGCTATATGGGCCTCTTCCCATTGAACCAAAGGGAAATGCCTTGTTAATTCTTTTTCCCATTTGAGTATAGGAATAGTTTTGTCATCACTTTGTTTATCAGTAATCATATGATATACCAGGGTTATGCCTTTCTCAAAACCTTTTTTTCTTAAAGATAACTATGAAAATCAGAGGGGGCGGTAGGAGATAATGGCCAATCTATTGAGTTGATAAGATGTCTAACTTGTAGATACTGGAAGAGATGTATAATTGGTCTTCTCAGATTGTGGAGGGAAGTAAGTTCTGTGAAGGATTTTAGATCACCGTTTTCATGGAAAAAGTGATCAATAAAGCGTATCTCCAAATGAGCCCATGCTGTGGACGAAAAATTGGCATCCCAACAACTAAGGACATCTAAAGGAGTCTATTCTTTTAGAAGGGACACCCAGCGAATTGGAGTATAATATTTTGTCCCAAAGTTCAAAAGAGGTATGACAGTGACTGCAGTGGGGAGGTTGGGGGGTGGAGCTCCTGGAGAGATGCCTTAAAAAGGTACTTTACGAAAAAGGGGGGAAAGTGAACCTTAACTGTGCCCTTTAAGAGAAATGTCGTTTGACCCCAGGGGGAAGGGTTGTCCAAAAAAGGGTGCTGTGTTTTATTTCTTGTAAAAATTTGGGGGCGGGGTAAACCGCGTTCCCGTTGGGCTATTTCAAAAAGAGATTGTGTTTGACTCTAGATACTGTTTTTCTAAAAATTTTAAAAGACCTTTCTTGATGGAAAATATCTGTATATGATTAAATTTGGGCAAACCTTTTTTTACTCCAAAAAAGAACCCCGTAAAAAGTTTGGGGGGCCTTGGGGTATAAATTTCGGGTCCCCAAATGGGAAAGGGAAAAATTTAAATTGTATGTGTGTTTAAAAAAACTGTGTGTTTTTTTAAAAGGCAAAAGCACAAAAGGCTTTAATTTAACCCTTTGGAATGATTTTTGTACAGGCCCAAAATTTTTCTTTGGCGGGGAAAAAGCGGTTTCTTGGAGGGCACACAGCAAAAAAAAACGTTAACTAACCCCCGGATGTTTTAAAAAAGGCCCAAAAAAATTGAGCCAAAACAAAATATTGCTTTGTTGAGGGGTTCCAAGGGTGTTTTTAGAAAAAAATAAGAGAAAAAAAATTTTTTAACCTTTGCTTATGAAAAATTTTGTGAGGGGAAAAAGTTTTTTTGGCGTTGAAAATGAGGTTTTTGGGTCAGCACGAGCAAAAAAACGTTTAAATTAACCCCCGGATGTAAAATTTCCCCAAACAATTGAGCCCCCACAAAAAAATACTAGCTTTGTAGCTTGTTTACAATGGCATTTTTTTTTTAAAGTTTCACAAAAAGAGATAAAATTGTAATTAAAAACCTTGCTTGTGAAATTTTTGCTAAGGAAAAATTTATTATTTGGTGGTGAAAAGAGGTTTTTTTTGGGGTCATCCCCAGGAAAAACAAACTTATTAAAAAACCCGGATGTTTAAAATTTTCCCAAAAGAATTTAGCAAACCAAAAAAAAAGAAGTGGTTTTTTGGATTGTAAAAAAACTGTTTCTTTAAAAGAATACAACAGGAACTGGCTTAGATCCCACTTGGATATTGAATGAAATATGCAGCTGCAGGGGGACGCCCCACTGGTTTCATATCCAATACCCAAAAAAATCAGAAATAGAACATTAAGAGAAGCAGTCTCTTTAGACAAGCTGAAAAACCCCACAGAAATCGCTATATAAAAAATCAATTCTTCAGTAAGAGCTACAGCCCCGGCAGCACCTTCCTGATGAGTTTCAGTGAGAGTGGTATGAGCTCCCAGCGTCGCGCCGGACTTATATAGTGCGTGAATCACAGAATCCCGCCGGTCTCTGATTGGCTTCATCTCTACACATGTCATGCAGGCTATGCCCTTCTTCCTCCCAGAGTTCTTTGCCCCATGTAGCGCATGTGCTCGCAGCCATTTTATCAATGAAAAGCACACTTCGTTCACCCCAGTACCCCAAACTTCGACTTCGGTCCGAACCGAAGCTTTCCTGAAATTCTAACGAATTCCACTTCATAGAATCAATTCGCCCATCTCTACTTGTGAGTTTTTAGCTAACTGTACTCAATTAACTTCGGCTGTGTTCTATTGCCCCCCAGAGGCGGTAGTTAGTAACAGTGATAGGGTTATCCTTAGGGTTTCTTAGTTCAAGTATTCTAGTACTTAGTGCCTCTCCGGAACTCTTATAGTTCTGGTTTCTGGAAGATGACAAGTTTATGTTGTTATCTGTTGTTTTGTATTGTCTTGTGTTTCCCCTTCCCTCTTGTTCTACAGATGCTTTGAAGTGCCCAGTTTTCTCTCCCCCCTTGCAGATTGGTATGTTACATTTAAATCTGTTACCTTGCAATCAGCTATATAGTGGTTCTAACTATTAAATATCCAATGGTTAAGATAAGGTCACTTAATGTCAAGGGTCTTAATTCTACCACCAAAAGGCGGCTCCTGCTCACTGATCTCAAACGGGAACAGCAGATATTGTTTTGTGAAGGAAACCCCCCTTTTTTTTAAGGAGGGCAAATTTAAA
>JAODAL010058364.1:0-22134 GCA_025379985.1 Phyllomedusa bahiana
ATTTTCCCTTAACCTTTTTCGATATTGCCCCGCCTAGGGCCCTTCCCGGGAAACTCGAAAAGGGTTTTCAAGTTAAATTTTACCCCTGGCTGGGTGACAATTCATTTTTTATGACATTAGTATGTCCGGCATTTTCAGAACAATCATTTTTCCCTTTGAATAAACTCCAGGGTTTTCTTGTTTCTGGATTTTTGACGGGGTTCCCCTTAAACACATACCCCCGGGACCCCCCCTAGGGGTTTTTTGGCAAACAGCAGCCCAGTGTTTTCCCTTTCCCCCAGGCTTAATTAAATTCCCACATGGATTTTTTTCCGGTTTTGCGCCTCCCCCGGTTTTGGTATACTTTATAATTAACATCCCCAAAATTTTTTTTTAAAAAGGGAAATTTTCATAAGGTCCTTGCCTTTTGGGCCGGGAACTTATTTTCTCCATAGGAACCAACACTAACCCCCATCCCCCGGGGTTGAAGTCCGTATTTTGGGCCGACCTTTTATAAAACCGCTTTTGGGCTTCCCTGACCCTGCTTGGGGTTTTTCCTCTGACTATGGGCAAAACCGGGCCAAAAAAATCCTATCTTGCTTTTGGGAGATTTTTTTCTTTTAAACCCAAAATCCGGTGGGGTAACTTTTTGTTTCCCATTTTTCCTTTGGCTATGTCCAGTAACCCCGGGGGGCCGCCCAAAAAGACAAACCCTCAAAGGGGTGAAAAACCCGGGGAAATGATGAAACCCCTTCAGGGATTGAAAAACATTAGAAAAAGGGAAAAGAGACGGGTCCCATCCCTACCACCCCCTTACTGACCACCTTTTTAAAAACATCCCTCTTCAGCGTTTTAAAGGGAACCCTATCCACAAAGGCCCGCATTTTTGGGGGTGTACACTGACGTCGAAAATTTGCTTAATATTAAAAATTTTTTGCTTTAACTCCCTTTTGCCCTTTGACAAAAAGGGGGTCCCTTGATCATAAGGACCCCCCCTTTTTTTGGAAAAAATTCCGGTACGGGAAAACATAGGAAAAATTTCCCCGGGCGATCACTTTTTTGGGGTATTCCTCAAGGGAAATTGGCCTCTGGGTAGCGTTTGGGTAGTCCCCCACCACCAAATTTTAAACTGGGGGCCCCTCGACCCGATTTTAAACTATCGGGCCGACGGGGCCCCCAAATTGCAATTCTCTCAAAGGGGACCTCTATGAGGGGAAAACGGCCCCAGAGGACTCCGATAGGGGGGCATGGGAGCGTTATTTTGGCACCAGGGAAATGACCAAGTACCCGCTTCACGTCCCCATTTTCCCCTTGGCCAAAAAAATTTTTTTGGGAAGGGAAACCGCTCCTTGGTTTTTTTTGGGCGCCCGGGGTTTCCCCGCCCCAGGGCCCTGCTTGGGGGGAAAGGGCCCAAAGACCATCCTCCGAAAAACTGTGGCACCCCCCATTTTTGTTCTACCACCTCCCCGGGGACTTTGCCACCGATACAATGATCCTGATAACTGCCAGTGAGGAAACACCGTTTTAGCCCCGGGATATTGGGGCCCCCATTTTTTATTTTTACATTCTCCCTATTTTTACTAGTGTGGGATCTTGAAGCTTAGCTGCCCCCAAAATTATCACGTAAACCTCCGGTGGGCATACAGCCACCTCTTCCTTTTCCCACCTCACCTGCCAAAACTGCTAGGGGAAAATTCTCACCAGTTTCTAGGGTCACCCCTACTGGCGACTGGGTGCCCAAAGTTCAAACGGTTCTGGACCAAACCAGGCATGCATTACCATCATTACAATATTCCCCCTTGCATAGCCCCTTTTGTATCCCACAAGTAAAAAACCCGGGGGAAATCTCTCCCAAATCACTGAAAAGCATAAGAGACCTCACCACCCCCACTTCAGGGGGGAAGCCACAAGAAGTCCTAGGTTGAAAAGGGGCTGTGGGTACCCTTTGGGGTGTCTCCAGGGATGCCAGGACCCCAAAACCCCCCGGGTTTGACTGATGTAGGGTCACTAGGCTGAAAGCACCAAGTAACCAACCCCAAAGCCCCAGAGAGCTTCTACGGGTAGTCATTGACTTTGACGACAGATTTGATAGTCATCTCTAAGGCAGCCCTGCTAGAAAACTGGCCTTCGAACAGGACTTCCGCCTAGCCGAGTCGCTTCCATTGGCTCTACTGACACGGACAGTTAGCAGCAATATGTCCAGCCCACGACACCCCCAAACAAAAGACTCGTGTTCTGCTTAAAGCCCGGCCCCCTTTCCCGGGGCCAGTCCATCTGGAGATTTTTCTCTCCTCCACCCTTTCCCCCTCGGGCCCCTCCCTTTGGGACATTTTTCACCCCCCTCTAAAATGGCAGTCTTACCAGACCCTCCGGTCGATTTGCTTTTCCCGGGGGTTGGGCTCCGGGAGCCGGCTTGGATAAGTCCCGTGGCTTATCCCTTCAACGAGGTTAACAGCTGCTCCGCGCTTTGGGGCCCCCTTTTCCCAACCCAGCCCTGGATCTCCGGGGCGGGGAGGGGATGAATTTTGTCCACGACCACTTTCTCCACTTCTGCGAGGTGTAGACTCCCCGGGCTAAACCCACTTCTTCACCGGGTGAACCGGGTCGTATATCCTGCATATTAACAGAACATCCCTATGCCCCAACAAAAAACCCGGACACCCAAACAAGGGGCTGTAATTGACGTCCAACCATTCGCATATGTTTTTATAAGGGCACCTAGCTCAAACAACGGACGCATCGGGGGAGTATTTAGTACTTTTGGGTCCTTGGCAGGCCGTATAACACTGGGGTGATAGGGGGTTTATCACGAGACTGTTCCCCAATTTTTTTAGGATAGCCCCCAGAGCAATCCTTATTTATCACCTCACCAAAGCCGTAAAACAGGGGACACATACGACACACAAACCAGCTTTAAAACCCTGTGCATGACGACTGCGTCCAACACCGATGTTTTTTATAGTTCCAGACCCAATTGACTTTTGGGTACCAAAAAAGGATGAATGGCCTGAGCTCGCTCGCCACCTATGAGTTTGTCCTGCCCCGCACCACTCATATTTAGCGGCTTCAACACAGCTGGAGGAGTCATCAGACAAACGCATCCGGCCTTCCACGAAATGTCAAACTTTTTTTCATCAAGATGAATCAGGCGTGGATCCTGATGATGTTGGGCCCCAAAAAGCGGTCACCATTATTTGCCGTCTACTTTTACATTCCCCTTCCAAAAAAAATGTCTCTCTTTTAATTTTTTTTTTTTTTAATGATCACTTTTTTACGCAATTTTTTATTCTGATGCCCAAAAGGCATTTTTGCTGGGTTTTGCGGGAGGAACTGTAAAAAACACCATTGTAACGTTTTTTATAAAAAAAAAAAGATTCCATTTACCACTTCTTCAAGAAATTTTTAAAAACTTTAATGATTTTAGGGTCACGGGGCTGTGAGATACAGTTATAATCAAGGTCCTTTGGAACAGAAATATGGGTTCTAAGTGGCATTTCTCCCTCTCAATTTTTTACTGTGGCTGAGAAGTGATTTTAATAATTTTTGGGGTCATGTTGCTGTGAAATACAGCTATACTATAGGTGCTATTATAAAAAAAAATGTGGTTTCTAACAGACATTTGCTCTTCACAATTGTCAACAGTGGCCGAAAAGTCATGTTTTGAATTTTTGTGGGCATGGTGCTGTCAAAAACAGGAATAGGTAGGACACTTTTAATGGACACATATTGCAAAATGACTTGTTTTTGCAAGATCTTTAACATAGCTAGCAATCCCTTTAGTGAGACAACCCGTTTAACAAAATAAAAAAAAAAAGAAAAACAAAGATGTGGTGGGATTCCATCCTATGTTAAAAATGTGTATTCTAGAATTAAACTACTAAAAAACTTGCATGTACAAAATAGCTGATACAAATATTCCTCTGAATTGCACAAAGGAGGTACAAGAAGACTTGAACAGATGTAGGTTATTCAGAGGACATGGATTATGGAGCACATTCGCCACCCCAAGAACAGAGACAATTTCCTCCAGCGCTTTGAGTAAAATGAGAAAAAGAATGCCAAGAAAAAAGTGCACCTGGTTGGAACAGGAGTGTCAACCACCAGCATTTGCAAGTGAAGCTCAATTGGTCCACACTCATACGGAGAGGCAAGCACTCTCGTAGAGGCAGAAATTTCTCAAGCGCTACCCAGGTCTTGACTGTTTTCTGAGGAAGTATCGAGGTCTTAGCTCACACTTCCGCTTCTGCACTCTGCTTCTGCACGACTGTTTTCGCTGCTGCGTCATAAGGGCATTTTTGCCGCGTTAATAGATGATGGATTCCAGCCCTGGCTCTCACCGTACCCACTGTAACTCTGACCTTGCTAGCTGAACCTGCGTGTTAATAGATGCCGGACGCCAGCCCTGGCTCTCACCACATCCACTGTAAGTACGGCCCTGCCAGCTGAACCTCCGTGATCCACGTTTACAGCCTCACCCGTCTTGATCAGTAATTTCCTTTAACCCACTTGACAGTAGAATGCAGGATTTTCAGACAGGCCTCGTTGACCTACTGGGGACATCTGTTTCATTTGCTTCACATTCTAATGTCAAGGTGGAACAATGTCACCGGTAGAATGGCAAATAGCTCTATCAGCAGCAGTATTGGAAAACTTGTTTTTTTTTTAAAAAAATATTGTTTATTTCTTATTGCAAAATTTTCTGATGATGGTCCATAAGGGCACCTGTGTGGGTTTTTGGGTCATGCTGCATTACAGGATATGGATAGTCAATGTCCATTTCAATAAAATACTTCTTCAAAGACTACTTTCTTCCATCACTTTTTAATCCATGTGTCATGCAGGTTTTAGGGTCATGCTGTGATACAGGACAGGGATAGTCAATGTCCAGTTCAACTAAAATGGTGGTTCAAAAATTACTTTCTTCCGGCACTTTTTATTCTGTAGGCCATGCAGGTTTGAGGGTCATGCTGCGGTCCAGGACAGGCATAGTCAATCTCCAGTTCAACTAAAATGGTGGTTCTAAGACAAATTTCTTCTGGCAATTTTTAATCTGTGGGTCATGCAGGTTTGAGGGTCATGCTGTGGTCCAGGACAGGTATAGCAATTCCAATTAAACAAAATGGGGGTTCAAAACTACTTCTTCCGGAAACTTGGTAATCTTGGGTCAAGCGGGTTTAAGGGTCATGCGCGGTCCAAAGGAAAAGGGATAGTCAATGTCCAGTTAAACTAAAATGGGGTCAAAAGACCCTTTTTCTGGCACTTTTTAATTGGGGACCCATCAGTTTTAAAAGAGAACCTGCACAACATTAGGGCCCCCTCTTCTGATACAGAAACAAGGTTTTTGTCAAACCCCCTTTTTCCCCAGGGGGGGGGGGGGGGGGTCCCATTATTTTGGGACAAGCGGTAGTTTTTCGAGTACTATGCTCAAACCTGCAGTTTTCAGGCAGAAAAGAGTCAAAGAGCCATTTGAAACCCCACCCACCTGAGGTTGGCCCCGCCCACCTCAACTGATAAACATATTACTTTGAATAGTTAGAAACGTGAATAACTGCCATGGGGGGGGCTACTGACAGTTATTCATGTTTCTACCTTTTCAAAGTAATGGGTTATCATTTGGGGTGGCGGGTCAGTTGGGTTGGGGGGGGTTTTAAAGACTGCCCTTTTTTCTGGTTGAAAACTGCATTTTTTAACACAAATTCTCTAAAACTAAAGCATCTTACAAAAAAGGGGGCACAGCGCGGAAACGCGGGTCTGACAAAAAGCTTGTTCGTCCTCAGCCAGGGGGCAAAAACTAGTGACGGGTTTCCCTTTTTAAAGGGGTCAAGCTGCGGTACGGGCAAGTATAGTCAATGTCCAGTTCAACTAAAATGGTGGTTCAAACTTTTTGTTCCCACCATATACTTTAATGGTCTGGGAGATAACTGCTACGCTATCAACTATCACATGATAATTCCCCGAATCGACTCATAACAATGTTACACAATCGCTCATACTACTTCTAAGACAATCCAAAGCCTAACAAGGCTTCGGGGGCTCCCTTTGACGCCACGCCATGTGGCTGACAATTAACATGCTGATGAAATTAAAAATACATAACATTATATATAATACATAACTGTTATTATTTTTTCAAAACGATCTAAAAAATATTTAATCAGGTCCCCTATGGGGGCAATTGTAAATAATTTTAAAATAAATAAAAAGGGGGAAAAAGTGAAACAAACAAAAAAAATAACATAAAATGCAAACCATCCTTTTCCCTTTTACAAATTTCCCCAAATCCCCCCCAAAAGATCAAAAACAAAATAATGGCAAAATCGCTATTTTTTTTCCCCGTTTTGGTCCAATGCTAAAAAGCTGTGGAAGACCTGTGGAAAGAAATACACAATACATCTCCAGATTTGTTTTTCCCGATAGGGGTTTACCAAAAAGGGGAGGATTTGGGAAAAAACCATTTTGCTCCCCCGGGGATGCTGTGCACTGGACCCCTCACCAACACAACCCACAGAATACATTTATACATTTTTCATAACATAAACTTAGATTTTTTGCTTCTTTTAACAAAATTTGTTCTTTGGAACATAGTTTAATCCCTTACCGACACAGGATATACTCATATGTCCTGGTGCCGTTAATGTTCTGTAATCTTGCAACATAGAAAGCTAGTGTCTGCATTCAATTGAGTCTGGTACCAGGCTTGGGGCTGAGAGCAAGCGGACTCGCAGGGGTACATGGAACGGTGAGTAACTATCTACTGGGGGCCCCTTCTAAGTACCTACCTAATATGGGCCCTTCTAGCTATATACCTACTGGGGGGCCCTATCTACATACCTACCTACCTACTGGGTGGGCCCTATTTAACTACTATTTAACCTAACTACTGGGGGCCCCTATATACCTAGATAACTACTGAGGGCTACTATCTACCTACCTACCTACTGGGGACACCTATCAGCTACTTCCTGGGGGCCTTCTCTAACTACCTACCTACTGGGGGGCTTTATCTAACTACGGAGGGCCTCTAACTACTGTGAGGGATCAGCGTCCAGAGCAGGTAGCAGGCTGGGCTTCCACAGACAGAGACAGTGACACACTGCGTAAAGTTCAAGTCCAGGCTGTGCCTGGGTTTATTTATATGATAAACGTAAACAAAATACGGCCTTAACTCCAGGCATAAAACATAAAACAAAACCTGCCCGGCTGGGCGCTAACTATACACGAATATAATCCTATCTATACCAGGGACACACTCAGTGACCCTGGGCAAAGCTGCAAACCGCTGGAACCGCTTATACTACATGTCAGTATCTACTGACACACACAAATGTCGGCTTCCCTTCACTGAGCCCAGGCCACTCGGTGACACGCACTGGTCCAAACCTTTCCTAAGGCCGCATAGGACAGCATTCTTGGGGAAACATATCTTCCGTCCACCACTCCGCCTGTCACTGTCTCACATACCCTCCCCCTCTGTTCGAGCCTGTGGGGTCGGACACACTTAGCCACCAAACAATGCGTCCTAGACAGTGCATCAGCATTGCCCTGTAGTTTCCCTGCCCTGTGCTCCACAGAGAAACTAAAATTTTGCAGTGTCAGGAACCATCTGGTGACTCTTGCATTTCGCTCTTTAGCTTGGGACATCCAAGTTAAGGGAGCGTGGTCTGTGATTAGCCGAAAGTGGCGTCCTAACAAATAATACTTGAGGGACTCCAGGGCCCATTTGATGGCCAAACACTCCCGTTCCACAATACTATAGTTCCTCTCTGCGGGTGTGAGTTTCCTGCTTAAATACGTGACTGGGTGCTCTTCACCGTCTACCTCCTGGGAAAGCACTGCACCCAGTCCCACATCAGATGCATCTGTCTGTACGACAAACTCTTTCTTAAAGTTCGGGGTAATCAGGACTGGCTTTTTACACAGAGCCAGCTTTAACACCTGGAATGCCCTCTCTGCCTCCGGGTTCCAAGCCACCATGACGGACTTACTGTTTTTAGTCAGGTCTGTTAGTGGGGCTGCTATACTCGCAAAATTTGGGATGAATCTGCGATAATAACCCACAATACCCAGAAAGGCCCTAACCTGCCTTTTGGTTGTGGGTTGTGGCCATCCCTGTATCGCCTCTACCTTATTTACCTGCGGTTTTATAATGCCCCTACCTATTATGTATCCCAGGTATCGGGCTTCTTCTAGACCTAAGGCGCACTTCTTAGGGTTAGCTGTTAACCCTGCTTCTCTAAGGGAGTTAAGTACCGCCTGTACTTTAGTAGATGGCTGTCCCAGTCCTCACTAAATATTATTATGTCGTCTAACTATGCTGAAGCATAACGACGATGGGGCTTAAGGACGACATCCATCAACCTTTGGAAGGTGGCTGGAGCCCCATGCAAACCAAACGGTAGGCAGACATATTTAAACAGTCCGTCTGGTGTAGCGAAAGCCGTCTTTTCCTTGGCCCTAGTCGTCAGGGGAACCTGCCAGTAACACTTAGTAAGGTCGAGCGTGGAGAACTACCTGGCATGACCCAGTCTCTCAATTAGTTCATCCACCCTACGGCATTGGGTATGCGTCAAACTTGGAGACCTCAATCCGCGTCCGAAAAGCATTACAGAAGCGTAATGAGCCATCTGGTTTTGGGATGAGCACGATTGGACTCGACCACTCGCTTCTGGACTCCTCAATCACACCGAGGTCCAACATCTTCTTAACCTCTTCAGATATTGCTCGCCTACGAGCTTCCGGTACTCGATATGGTTTCAAGTTGACTTTTACCCCTGGCTCGGTGACAATGTCATGTTTTATGACATTAGTACGTCCTGGCAGTTCTGAGAACACATCAGTATTCCTTTGTATGAACTCCAGGGTCTCTTGTTTCTGTGACTTTGACAGGGTCTCTGATACACATACCTCTGGGACCCCTCTATGGGGTGTGGCTACAGCAGTCAGTGTCTCCCTGTCTTTCCACGGCTTAATTAAATTCACATGGTATATTTGTTCCGGCTTGCGCCTACCGGGCTGGTATACTTTATAATTAACATCTCCTACTTTTTCAAGGATTTCATAAGGTCCTTGCCATTTGGCCAGGAACTTACTTTCTACAGTAGGAACCAACACTAACACCCGATCCCCCGGTTGAAGCTCCGTACTTTGGCCGACCTATTATACACTCGGCTTTGAGCTTCCTGAGCCTGCTGTAGGTGTTTCTGACTATGGCAAACTGCCGAAATCCTATCTTGCATTGGGAGATGTGTTCTATTACGCTCCGGTGGGTGTAGACTCTTGCTCCCAGGTTTCTTGGCTATGTCCAGTAGACCCCGGGGCGCCGCCATAGGACTAGCTCAAAGGGTGAAAAACCCGTGATGACTGAGGAACTTCACGGATTGAGAACATTAGATAAGGCAAGAGACAGTCCCAGTCCCTACCATCCTTACTGACCACTCTCTTTAACATACTCTTCAGCGTCTTATTGAACCTCTCCACAAGGCCGTCAGTTTGAGGGTGGTACACTGACGTGCGCAAATGCTTAATATTAAGTAATTTGCATAACTCCCTTGTGACCTTTGACATGAAGGGGGTCCCTTGATCAGTAAGGATCTCCTTTGGAATGCCGGTACGGGAAAACATATGGAACAATTCCCGGGCGATCAGCTTTGAGGAGGTATTCCTCAACGGTATGGCCTCTGGGTAGCGTGTGGCGTAGTCCACCACCACCAATATATACTGATGGCCTCGAGCCGACTTTACTATCGGGCCGACGAGGTCCATTGCAATTCTCTCAAATGGGACCTCTATGATGGGCAACGGCACCAGAGGACTCCGATAGTGGGGCATGGGAGCTGTTAGTTGGCACTCAGGGCATGACTCACAGTATCGCTTCACGTCCCCATGTACCCCTTGGCCAGAAAAATCTTTGAAGGATCCGCTCCTTGGTCTTTTCGCTGCCCAGGTGACCCCCTAGTACATGCTTGGGGGCAAGGTCCAAGACCATCCTCCGAAAAGACTGTGGCACTACCAGTTGTTCTACCACCTCCCCATGGACTTTGTCCACCTGATACAATAGATCCTGATGAACTGCCATGTGAGGAAACACCGTATTAGCCCCTGGATATTGAGGTTCCCCATTTATGACCTTGACATTCTCCCTAGCTTTTACTAGTGTGGGATCTTGAAGCTGAGCTGTCCCAAAATTATCACGTGAGACCTCCAGGTCAGGCATAGCAGCCACCTCTTCCTGTTCCTCAGCCTCACCTGCCAAAACTGCTAGGGGAAAATTCTCACCAGTTTCTAGGGTCACCCCTACTGGCTGAGCTGTGGTGTCAGGTTCAAACGGTTCTGGACCAAACACAGGGCATGCATTACCATCATTACAATTATTCACCTTGCATGAGACCTTTGTATGCCACAAGTCCCAAAACAGGGGGAAATCTCTCCCCAAGATCACTGTATGCATAAGAGACCTCACCACCCCCACTTCATGGGAGGAGAGTCCACAAGAAGTCTCTAGGTTGACAAGGGCTGTGGGGTACTCCTTGGTGTCTCCATGGATGCACAGGACCCCTATAACCCGCCCGGTGACTGATGTAGGGTCTACTAGGCTGGCATGCACCAGAGTAACCAAGCTCCCAGAGTCCAGTAGAGCTTCTACAGGATAGTCATTGACTTTGACTGACAATTTGATAGTCAGTCTCTAAGGCAGTCTCTGCTGAGCAACTGGCCTTGCGAACAGGGACTTCCGCCTAGCCGAGTCGCATTCCATTGGCTCTACTGACAGCGGACAGTTAGCAGCAATATGTCCAGGCCCACGACACCGCCAACATAAGACGTGGCTGTGTTCTGCTTGAGCCTCGGCCCTTGACCGGCCAGTCCATCTGGAGATTTTTCTCTCCTCCACCCGTTCCCCCTCGGGGCCACCTCCCTTTGGGACATTTTTCACCCCCCTCTGAATGGGACAGTCTTACCAGACCCTCCGGTCGACTTGCTGTTCCCGGGGTTGGGGCGTCCAGGAGGCCCGGCTTGGAGTAAGTCCTCTGTGGCTTTATACCTCTCAACGAGGTTAACGAGCTGCTCCGCGTCTTTGGAGTCCTCTTGCCAACCCAGCCCTGGATCTCCGGGGCAGGGGCGGATGAACTTGTCCACGACCACTTTCTCCACTATCTGCGCAGGTGTAGACTCCTCCGGCTGCAACCACTCTTCACCAGGTGAACCAGGTCGTACATCTGTGAGCGGGCCGGCAAGTGGTCAGCGAAGGTACAGTTATGTACCCGCCGGGCCCGCACGTTGGTGTTCACCCCAGGCGAGCTAGGATCTCACCCTTTAATTTAACATAGTCCTGGGTCTCCTCTGCGCCGAGGTCAAAATACGCCGTTCTGGGGTTTCCGGTTAGAAAAGGCGCCACAACTTCAGCCCACTGAGCCACTGGCAACTTCTCCCGCTCGGCCACTCTCTCGAAGACCCTAAGATAGGCCTCGACATCATCAGTAAGGGTCATCTTTTGCATAGATGCCTGTACCGCGGCACGCGCGGCGGGAAGCGAGCTTGGCGTCCTCTTCACACTTTGCGCCATCGCCAGGACTTGCTCTTGGAGCTGCTTGTTGATGTGCTGCTGCTCCTGTAGGGCGAGACGGTTAGCCTCTATCAGCAGGGCGTTGGTTTCTGCCTGAGCACGCATGGCCTCTTCGTGCACCTTTTGCTGGTTTGCGGTCATCAACTGGAGGCTACTGTTCGCTTGTATCAGCTGCTTCAGAAGCTCATCCATCTTGGTGGTCTCGGACTGCTGCGCAGCTGCCGCTTTTATCCAGGACATAAGGTTCTAGCACGACCCAGGCACTTTTTCACGGTTGTCGCCCTTGGCAACGGGTTTTCAATTGCTGCAGAAACTGTGTGTGTGTCTCTTTAAGTCTGTCTGCCCGCATCCGAAGCACCATATGTGAGGGATCAGCGTCCAGAGCAGGTAGCAGGCTGGGCTTCCACAGACAGAGACAGTGACACACTGCGTAAAGTTCAAGTCCAGGCTGTGCCTGGGTTTATTTATATGATAAACGTAAACAAAACACGGCCTTAACTCCAGGCATAAAACATAAAACAAAACCTGCCCGGCTGGGCGCTAACTATACACGAATATAATCCTATCTATACCAGGGACACACTCAGTGACCCTGGGCAAAGCTGCAAATACACATAGCATGAGCTACTTACAATATGGCTCCAGCAAACCACCAGCAGCCCTGACCGGCCTGCAGACTCAGGCTTTATAGGCCTTGCACCAGCCTCACCTGGTGCGTGGGAGTGGCCACCCACCCGGCTCTTTGACCACTCCAGAAAAGCCGACCCGGATAAAGCGGACTGGAACCGCTTATACTACATGTCAGTATCTACTGACACACACAAATGTCGGCTTCCCTTCACCGAGCCCAGGCCACTCGGTGACACGCACTGGTCCAAACCTTTCCTAAGGCCGCATAGGACAGCATTCTTGGGGAAACATATCTTCCGTCCACCACTCCGCCTGTCACTGTCTCACACTACCTACTTACTTGGAGGCTCCTATATAACTACCTACAGTGGGTATGGATAGTATTCAGACCCCTATGCATTTTTCACTCTTTGCTTCACTGCAGCCATTTGGTAAGATAAAAAAAGTTCATTTTTTTGCTCATAATGTACACTCTGCACCCCAGAAAAAAACAGAAATGTAGATATTTTTGGAAATTTATTAAACAATAAAAACTGAAATAACACATGGTCTTAAGTATTCAGGCCCTTTACTCATTATTGAGTAGAAGCATCCTTTTGAGCTAGTACAGCCATGAGTCTTTTTGGGAATGATGCAACAAGTTTTTTACTCCTGGAATTGGGGATCCTCTTCCATTCTTCCTTGCAGATAATAATATAATAATCTTTATTTATATAGCGGCAACAAATTCCGAAGCACTTTACAATGTAGAGGGTATAATTACAGACAAAAGACATACATTACACAGTGAAAGCTACTTACAGATGAGACACAAGGTGTGAGGGCCCAGCTCGCAAGAGCTTACAATCTATTAGGGTGTCTGGGGGAGACAACGGGGGAGAAGTGCTGAATATACAATGGTCCAGCCTTGTTTCATAAATATGGGGTGGTTTACATAAAATTTGGGTGAACCTGCCACCCTGACAGTACATCTATCTACAGATAAGTGCCTGTGAGTGCCCAAGTGTAGCGAGTGACAGAAATGTGTGTGGTAGAAGGTGTGGGATAGCAATTAGTGGTTTTGGTAGGCCTGCCTAAGAAGATGTATTTTCAGGACACTCTTAAAACTGCAAAGGCTGGGATTGTGCCTGATGGTACGTGGTAGCATGTTCCAGAGAACGGGTGCAGCACGTGCAAAATCTTGAAGACGGGCATGGGAGGTTCGGATGATTGTGGTTAGTTTGATGTCCGCAGCTGAGCGGAGAGCGCGGGTAGGGTGGTAGACAGAGATGAGGGAGGAGATGTAGGGAGGTGCAGCGCTGTGGAGAGCTTTATGGATGAAAGTAATTAGTTTATGCTGTTTTCTGTGCTGGATGGGCAACCAGTGCAGTGACTGACACAGGGTAGAGGCATTAGTATAGCGGCTGGAGAGAAAGACCAGCCTGGCTGCTGCATTCAGGACAGATTGGAGAGGGGGAGAGTTTGCAGAGTGGGAGACCGATAAGCAGGGAGTTACAGTAATCAAGACGAGAACGAATAAGAGCAACAATGAGGGTTTGAGTTGTTTCGATAGTGAGAAAAGGACGGATTCTGGAGATGTTCTTGAGGTGCAGGTGACAGGAGCGGGCAAGGGATTGGATATAAGGGGTGAACGACAGATCAGAGTCTAGAATAACCCCAAGACATCGGGCCTGCTGCCTAGGTGTTATAGTGGTGCCACATACTGAGAGAGAAATAGCAGATGGGGGTCTCTCAAGTCTCTCCAGAGATGCTCAATTGGGTTTAGGTCAGGGCTCTGGCCAGTCAGGAATGGTCACAGAGTTGTTCTGAAGCCACTGCTTTGTTATTTTAGCTGTGTGCTTAGGGTCATTGTCTTGTTGGAAGATGAACCTTCGGCCCAGTCTGAGGTTCAGAGCACTCTGGGAGAGGTTTTCATCTTGGAAATCTCTGTACTTGGTCGCATTAATCTTTCCTTCAATTGCAACCAGTCATCCAGTCCCTGCAGCTGAAAAACACCCCCATAGCATGATGCTGCCACCATCATGTTTCACTGTTGGGATAACATTGGGCCACTGATGAGCAGTGCCTGGTTTTCTCCACACATACCACTTAGAATTAATACCAAAAAGTTCAATAAGACCAGAAAATCTTATTTCTCATAGTCTGGGAGTCCTTCATGTGTTTTTTTTGCAAACTGTATGCGGGCTTTCATATGTCTTGCACACCCTGCCATGAAGCCCAACTGGTGGAGGGTTGTAGTGATAGTTGACTTTGTGGAATTTTCTGCCATCTCCCTACTGCATCTTTGGAGCTCAGCCCTAGTGATCTTGGAGTTCTTCTTTACCTCTCTCACCAAGGCTCTTCTCCCACGATTGCTTAGTTTGGCTGGACAGCCAGGTCGAGGAAGAATTATGGTCATCCCAAACATCTTCCATTTAAGTATTATGGAGGCCACTGTGCTCTTAGGAACCACGAGTGCTGCAGAAATTATTTTGTAATATTGGCCAGATCTGTGACTTGCCACAATTCTGTCTCTGAACTCCTTGGACAGTTCCTTTGATCTCATGATTCTCATGTGCTCTGACATGCACTGTGAGCTGTGAGGTCTTATATAGACAGGTGTGTGCCTTTCCTAATAAGTTTAATTAAACACAGCTGGACTCCAATGAAGGTGTAGAACCATCTCAAGGAGGATCAGAAGGAAATGCACAACATGTGACTTAAATATGAGTGTCACAGCAAAGGGTCTGAATACTTATGACCATGTGATATTTCAGTTTCTCTTGTTTAATAAATTTGAAAAAAATATCAACATTTCTGTTTCGTTTCTTTCAAGATGGGGTGCAGGGTGTACATTAATGAGCAAAAAAAAAATACTTTTTTGATCTTACCAAATAGCTGCAATGAAACAAAGAGTGAACAATTTAAAGGGCTCTAAATACTTTCCATACCCACTGTACCTAATGAGGGACCCCTATCTACTTACCCACTGTGGGCATTATATCTAACTACCTTCTGGGGGCCCTATTTACCTACCTACAAAAGCGGGTCGTTAATACCTATTTACCTACTGGGAGCCCTATACAACAAACTATTTATGGGGGTGTATATATACCTACCTACCAAGGGAGTCTATATATCTAGCTCTCAGGGGCCCTATCTACACAACTACTAGGACAGCAAAGGCATAATTTTTACCATTTGGGTCACTATGGAGGAGTTTGTACATGTAAGGGGGGCACAATTAGGAAGATAGAAAAGTGAGGAGTCTAACATGTTTGTGTTGTAAATTTTGCAGGGAGAAGTGGTAGTTGAGAGAAGTCATCATGACGGTCTGGGCTAGATGGAGAAGAAAAAGGAAAGTGAACGACTCATCAGATAAGACATCACCTGTGAGTCACTAAGTGTAACTGCACAGTGTACACTTGTATCTACCACTATAGGGTCACTGTATGGAGGTAATATACAGTGTGCAGAGGCTGTGTACAATGGCTACTACCACTATATGGTCACTGTAGGGTGGAAATATTGGTCTTGGTGTAATGGTTTAGGACCAGTAACAGTATGGTGGCATTATTCAGTATTTCATGGTGACGATAAGTGGTTATGATGCTGCGGTATTATTTGGTCTTTGTATATTGTTATTATTGATTGTTACAAGTGGCACTGCAGCCCGTGTTCCGGGCTGCAGGTGCACTCGTCCCCCCGTAGCGCAGCCTGCGGCGAGTGGCGCCGCGTTCCTCCCACGCAAGAGCTCATTCTCACCTGACCACGTCCTTTCTGCACCCGCGGCCAGGATGCGCGCCCCCGCTCCTTAGGGAGCGCATGCGCCGGGTCCGTCAAATTTAAAGGGCCTGCGCGCCCATAATTAGATGCACCTGCTGCTGAACCTATAATAGCGCTCCACCTCTTCCTGGCCCTCGCCGATTCCATAGTGCTCATACCTATGCGAGGAAGCCCTTTCTACGTTCCGGTTGTCTATCCTGTGTACCAGTCCCTCCGGCTTACGTTCTCCGACCACGAACCTTCGCTGCCTGCCCCGACCTTCCGGCCCGTCCCAGACTACGAGTTTGCCTGCCGATTCTGCACCGCGCTATTCCTTGGCTACCACCGCAAGCAAGTTACATCAGGGGTAGCGACCTGGTGGAATCCCGCCGCAGCAAGTCCATCCCGCTTTGGTGAAAACCGGGACCCACTTAGACTCCGCTCCCTGGTGTGGCTTATGCCATCGCTTGTGGTGGCCCAGTGGATCCACAACCCAGGACCGTTACAGTTGGAATCGGCCATGGATCCCGCCAAGGTTCCGTTACCCAGCCTGGAAGACCTGACGTCCATCATTGCCCAGCAGTCCCAGCAGCTGACGCAGCAGGCACAGCAGTTGGATCAGCTGACGTCCATGATGCAGCAGCTCGTCGCCTCCCAACGGCAGTCTCCGCCACCATCTCCGCCAGTCCCCTCGCCGCCTTGGGGCCCAAGCTCCGGCTATCGCTTCCCTCAAAGTTCGCCGGAGACCCGAAACTATGCAGGGGGTTTATTACGCAGTGCTCTATGCACGTGGAACTGATGGCCGACCAGTTCCCGTCCGAACGCGCAAAAGTGGCGTTTGTCCTCAGCCTGCTCTCCGGGAAGGCTCTGGCGTGGGCGACCCCCCTCTGGGATAGGGGTGATCCTCTGGTGGGTGACCTGCAGGCCTTCTTTAAGGAGTTCCTTTGTCTATTTGAGGAACCGGCACGGGCTTCGTCTGCGGAGACCGCACTCCTGAACTTACGCCAAGGAGAATCCTCGGTTGGTGACTACGCCATCCAATTCCGCACTTTGGCCTCGGAGCTGACCTGGAATGAGGCCGCCCTCTGCGCCACTTTCAAGAAAGGCCTCTCTAGCCGGGTCAAGGATGCCCTGGCCGCAAGGGATCTTCCGGCTTCCTTGTCTGAGTTGATCCACCTGGCCACGCGGATTGATGTGCGTTTCTCTGAAAGAGAAGAAGAGCTCCGCCAGGAACGTGACTCTGTTCGACCTCGTCGCTTTCCACGCTTGGCTCCGGTATTCCAGAAGCCTCCTGTACCACCACCTCAGCATTCCGGCGAGGAGCCCATGCAGGTCGACCGTGCTCTACTCACAGAGCGTGCCTGATGCCGCACTGAGAGCCTATGCCTGTACTGTGCTAGTCCCGAACACTTCTTAAGGGACTGTCCGCTTCGTCCGCGCCAGAGAAACGCGCGCACCTAGGGCACGTGGGAGAGGCGTCCCTGGGTGTGAACAGTCCCTCTCCACGTCTAACCATGCCGGTACAGATCACTTCTAGTTCTGGAGTGAAGATTCAAGCATCTGCCTTCTTGGAATCCGGCTCGGCGGGAAATTTCATGGATACCGCCCTGGTGTCGAAGCTTCGCCTTCCCACTGTTCGCCTCGTTAAGCCTCTGGCGATCTCTTCGGTGAGTGGGGTGGTCCTGCGCGACACTATACAGTACCGTACGGAGCCCGTTACTATGCATGTAGGGGCACTCCACGGTGAGAGAATCGTGTTCTATGTATTACCCCGCTCCTCGTCTGCTATCCTGTTGGGATTACCCTGGCTGCAATGCCAGGCCCCGGTCTTGGACTGGAAGACGGGTGAAGTTACACGATGGGGACAGGACTGCCGGCATCGTTGTCTTGCTGCACCTCGCCCAGTGCTTCCCACCTCTCTGCCTGCGCCCTTGAAGAGTGGCGTCATCTGCTTGAAGGGGCCCGACATCCGGTTACTATCTACTCGGACCAAAAGAATCTGGTGTATCTCCAGACGGCTCAGCAACTTAATCCCCGGCAGGCGCGTTGGGCTCTCTTCTTCTCGCGGTTCAATTTCACGATCCATTTCCGCCCAGCCGAGAAGAACGTCAAAGCCGATGCTCTGTCACGGGCATCGGACGTGGTAGGGGAGGAGTCTCCACCTTCCCACATCATCCCTCCCAACCGTCTGATCACCGTGGCTCCGGTGGATTTACAGCAGATACCTCCGGGCAAGTCCTATGTACGTCCATCACTTCGGAAGAGAATCCTGAAATAGGGTCATGGCTCTCGGGTTGCCGCCCACCCGGGAACTCGAAAGACTGCACAGCTCATTAGTCGGTACTACTGGTGGCCCGACCTAATCAAGGATGTGAGCAACAAGACACCCCACCTCAAGCCGGCAGGATTGCTCCTTCCCCTGCCCGTCCCGGACCGTCCATGGTCCCAGATTGCCATGGACTTTATCACGGATCTCCCGCCGTCGGCGGGTAATACTGTCATTTGGGTCATCGCCGATCGCTTTTCTAAGATGGCGCATTTTGTACCCTTGCCCGGACTACCGTCAGCACCTCGTCTGGCAACCCTCTTCTTCCTGCATGTCTTCCGCCTGCATGGCCTTCCTCGACACATTGTGTCCGATCGCGGAGTTCAATTTGTCTCCCGTTTCTGGCGGTCTCTCTGTTCCCAGCTCAAAGTGGATTTGGACTTCTCCTCCGCTTACCATCCGCAGTCGAACGGGCAGGTAGAAAGAATTAACCAGATCTTGGAGAATTACCTACGTCATTTCGTCTCGGCCCAGCAGGATGATTGGGCAGACTTGTTACCCTGGGCCGAATTCGCCCACAATTCCTTGGACTCTGATTCTACGGGTGCTTCTCCGTTTTTCGTGGTGTATGGACTACATCCCCGCCCACCCCTCCCACTGTCATCAGTCTCGGACGTTCCTGCTGTGGACTCCCTGATCCGTGACCTGAAGTCTACTTGGGACAACACGCAGTAATCCTTGCTCCCGGCCTCCGCTTGGATGAAGCTTCAGGCGGATAAACACAGGAGGTCTCCGCCCTCGTTCACGCCTGGGGATAAGGTCTGGATGTCCTCCAAATATCTCCATCTAAGGATTCCATCCTACAAACTGGGTCCCCGTTTCCTTGGCCCTTTCGAAGTCCTGAAGAAAATCAACCTGGTGGCCTACAAGCTCCGGCTCCCCCCCTCGATGCGTATTCCGAACTCTTTCCATGTTTCCCTACTAAAGCCAGTCATCTTGAACAGATACGTTCGGAGGGTGTCTCCCCCTGCCCCGGTGGCCGATGCCTCGGACGTCTTTGCCGTGAAGGAAATTCTGGCTATGAAGAAGACCAAGGGGAAACGTTACTTTCTTATTGATTGGAAGGGGTTCGGTCCCGAGGAAAGATCTTGGGAGCCGGAGGATAACATCATGGACCGAGGGTTACTCCAGAGATTTCTTCGGGGCAAAAGAAGGAGGAGACCAAAGGGGGGGGGGTACTGTTACGAGTGGCACTGCAGCCCGTGGTCCGGGCTGCAGGCGCACTCGCCCCCCCCCGTAGCGCAGCCTGCGCCGGGTGCGGGTAGCGTCGCGTTCCGCGGGCGCACCCGCCCCCGCAAGCGCTCGTTCTCACCTGACCCCGGTCCTGTCTGTACCCGCGGCCGGGATGCGCGCCCCCGCTCCTTAGGGAGCGTGCGCGCCGGCTCCGTCAAGTTTAAAGGGCCAGCGCGCCCATAATTGGATGCACCTGCCGCTGACCCTATAATAGCACTCCACCTCTTCCTGGCCCTCACCGATTCCATAGTGCTCATACCTATGTCTACGTTCCGGTTGTCTATCCTGTGTACCAGTCCCTCCGGCTTATGTTCTCCGACCACGAACCTTCGCTGCCTGCCCCGACCTTCCGGCCCGTCCCAGACTACGAGTTTGCCTGCCGAGTCTGCACCGCGCTAGTCCTTGGCTACCACTGCAAGCAAGTTACATCAGGGGTAGCGACCTGGTGGAATCCCGCCGCAGCAAGTCCATCCCGCTTTGCGGCGGGCTTTGGTGAAAACTGGGACCAACTTAGACTCCGCTCCCTGATGGAACCAAAAACCCAGGATCGTTACATTTGGGGAATGGGCCCCCTGGTCCCCCCAAAGGTTCCATTACCCAGCGTGGGGGGGGATTGACGTCCATCTTTTGCCAGCAATTCGCGCTGACGCAGCAGGACAGCATTTTGGATAGCTGAATCCATGATGCAGCAGCTCGTCGCCCCCCCCCAAATGGCAGTCTCCCCCCCTCTCCGCCAGTCCCTGCACCCCCCGTCACCCTCGCCCCTTGGGGCCAGCTCCAGCTATGTTTCCCCTCAAAGTTCGAGGGGGAGCCCAAAAAACTATGCAGGGGTTTATTACGCAGTGCTCTATGCCGTGGAACTGAGGGCCCCGACAGTTCCGTCCCGAACGCGCAAAGGTGGGTTTTGCCCTTTCCCTGCTCTCCGGAAAGGTTTTGGGTGGGCGCCCCCCCTTGGGATGGGGTGACCCTTGGTGGGCGCCCTGCAGGCCTTCTTTTAGGGGTTTCCCTTTTTCTATTTGAGGAACCGGCACGGGCTTCGTCTGCGGAACCCCCTCTGAACTTCGCCAAGGAGAATTCCCCGGTTTTGGGGATCTAGTGTTGAGCGATTTTTATCGACAAAGTTGAAATCGGCAAAGGTTTTTATGGTGATCGAAATTACCAGATCATGCGATAAATTTTTGGTTTAAAAACTGTGCATCATTATTAAGTCGTCCTTTTTCGGGGCTTCCTGTAATTTTTGGCGGCAGCAAATGAGATTACAGAAAAGGCAGGGTGAGATGTGTGTCGAGTTGACTGGGGTGTGTATGGGTTTGGGTTGGGTGGAAAAATCACATGACCCCGTTTTTTCATAGACAGCGTTTCCTGTTTCAGCCCCAGGTTCTCGGTTCATAGGGAAGGACTGCGCTCTGCCTGTGGCCAAACAGTCAGCGAAATTAGTCTATTTCTGCAAGAGAAACCTCTATTTTAGCTGTGATCTTCCTTTTAGTTAGATTAGAGATTTGAAAATTTTTATGTAGTTAGCTAGAGAATTTTAAAGCAGCATTCCCGCTGTAAATTCCGGCGGTGGGAGGGGGGGGGGGGGCCCCCGGGCGAAAAACAGAAAAGCTCATCTATAAAAAAACACTGGTAAATTTACAAGACTTAGTGTTGAATTGTATGGAATATTTTATTAAAAACATTTTTGCTTTTAAAATTTTTCTGGATATTGGGCCCCAAAAACTTATTTTGGGAAAAAAACATTTTTAGTAACTGCGGGTCTCTTTGTTAGCGCAAAATCCACTTTTATTATCGTTTTCTTTCAGATAGGTTTTCAATTTTACCCCTTACACCTGTGACTTTGATATATCCCCTTGATTAAATTACAAACAGAATCTTTAGTCAGCACAGGTTGTTTTGTTGCCAAAAAAAACCGTTTTACGTAGAAAACATCACAGTTTCGTGTTTTTTTTACTTTTGCGCACCCAGCCTGTTCATTGACGCAGCATCTACGTAAATCTTAAAACAGCAAAATTTATATTCCCAAGTGATTGAAAGGTCAAAAAATACAGTTTATTATATCAAAACATAACAGTTTCGTGTTTTTTGATTTTGCGACCCCCCACGTTCTTTTAGCGCATCTACGTAAATCTTAAAACAGCAATTTATATTCCCACAGGTGAATTTAAAGGTGCAAAAAATAGTTTATTATATCAAAACATAACGTTACGTGTTTTTTTTATTTTGCGCACCCCCGCATGTTCATTGACGCAGCATCTAGTAAATCTTAAAACAGCAATTCTATATTCCCAGGTGAATTGAAAGGTGCAAAAAAATACCCTTTATTATATAAAACATAAAGTTACGTGTTTTTTTTACTTTTTCGCAAAACCGCATGTTCATTGTGCGCATCTACGTAAAACTTAAAACGCAATTCATATTCCCCAAGGTGAAAATTTAAAGGTGCAAAAAATACGTTTTTTTTTTAAAAACATAAAGTTAGTGTTTTTTTTACTTTTTCGCACCCCGCATGTTTTATTGACGCAAGCATCTAGTAAAACTTAAAACGCAATTCTATATTCCCAAAAAGGTGAAATTTTAAAGGTGAAAAAATAGTTTTTATACAAAAAAAATAACGATAGGTTTTTTGGATTTTGCCGCCAGATTTGTTTTATGACCCTTGCAG
>JAODAL010058365.1:0-22133 GCA_025379985.1 Phyllomedusa bahiana
CTGGGGGGTGGCCCATGCTTTTATGATTGCAGCCCCTGGGTGGCATTGTTAGTCCTGTGGCTGCTATGGTAACCCATCGGCACTGCACAGTAATGTCACATAGGTCCAAGGATTTACAAAGGGTAAATTTTGTAATGCACTTGGGTTTTTGCATTTCAATTACCATGACATCAAGAGTTTAAAATGCATAGGTTAGGCACTGTATGGGGCTTGGCTGTATAAACCCAGTTTTGTAACCAAACAGGGTTACTACAGACGGGTAGGGGGTATTACCCCCATTGCTCTGTGAGGGTAAAAATAGGGTTTTAATTAATTGTTGCCACATCGGAACTATGGTGGCCATATAAAACGGGTTGTCTAGTGAGAAAACCATTAAAAGTTAGGTAACTCTGGAAAAACTTTGGGTTTGGTTTCCCAAAAGGAAGGTAATGTTTCCATCTGAGGAGCAGACCTCATGGACCAATGTATCTTGTGTGGTCCGTACGTTAGGTCCTCATCTCAGACTTTTATATTGTCCTATATAGATACAATAGGCGAAATGTCCCAATACGCCAACGCTGTTTTTTTTTGTCTATTTTGTGCCAAAAACACTTTTGCCGAGATATTCTTGATGTAAATGAACTGTCATACACCAAAAATGGCCCCATTATAGCCAGAAATGATAAAAAGGCCTTTACATATGTAGCTGATACGCTGGCGCCTCCATAACGCATTGCCCCAATTGAGGCGCATTACATACACTACCAATTTTTCCATTTTTCCCCTGAAAAAAACAGGTCTTAATTTTTTCTCTATAGACACGCTAAGTCTTTTTTCAGGGGGTGTTCTTTTTTTTCCATGAACAAGAATTCACATTTTTTTCCCTACTGTCGTCATTCATCACAAAATCAAATATGGGCAGCTTGTGGTGACCGCCATTTTATCAATTGCCCAGTGTTTTTTTGTTGGCAGCTGTTTGGCCCATAATGTCTGATATTATGGGAGGGTAGAACTTCTCCAAAATTCATATCTATATGCACGCTTTGGACTCTAAATCCATCAAGAATTTTTTGACTTGTTTCCCTGTACAAAAATTTTAGTTCTTTACCTCCTGGGATTTTCGACCAAAAATCAATAATTTTCAAAGACCTCTATCATCTTCTGGAACTCATCATAAATTTTCCAAAACCCCCGAATTTTTTTGGGGGAATTTCTTGTGATTTTCATTTCTTTTAGAAGATTTTACCCCAATTTTCTCTGTCTAGCAAAAAAAAACACTTCTTTAAATGAGACCCCTTGTCCAGGTAGCCCCCCCTCACAATATCTATTGAATGATCTGCAACATATAATGGTATGGGGGAGCATAGCAAGACTGCCACTGGGCTTATTTTCAGGGGAAGCCTTTTTTTCCCAAACTTGAAAAAAATTGCAGTGGGTCTAATTTTCAAAAGGAGTTTTTTTTTGGGGGAAAAGGGTAGTATGTCCCGAAATTTTTGCCAATGCCCCTTTTTAAGCACAATGCACCTCTTTAGGCGAATTTGTTTATATGCATGTTTATCCCTGACGCCAATTTTTGAGGGATCGATTTTTGGGTGACTTACACTGTTTTTAATCGCCTAAAATTCCCGCGGCGCCACCAGTTTTTTATGTTTTTATGCTGAGCCCCCCACACATTAGAGAGGTGGTGGGATGAAGTTTTTTCCATGTGTTTGTAAACATCAGCAGATACCATGCAGCTTGTACGTGTGGGTATTAGTCTTTTCCGAACGTTTTTCTTTACTAGAAAATCAGCCTTTGTGACAACAGACGGCATTTTAATCTCACTAATTACAAAAAATTACCAAATGAAGCACGACTGGAAGAAGCAAAATAGGTGTTTTGTAGCAGCTGCCATAACTAATAAAATCCCGTCCAAGTATTAATGACCGTCTTTCACTGAGCTATTTCAGTCTAATCAAGCTACAAAGAGAGGTTTTCTCCTGTACACATCTCAGCCTGATGCTGAGATTAGGGACGGGGGACATTACGGGTATTATGGAAAGGCTCGTGGGGTATTTCAGCAGTAGGACCACTTTACATGAATATTAATGCTCCAAAATTAGCGAGTGAATTACAAAACTTCTGAAGGGTTTATTCTTTTTTTCGAAATCAACAGAGAGTCATTCCCAGGATTATAGCTATACCTGAAGAAATGTTTTACAGAAGATATGTTAAGGTTTAGGGATCGTATTTTATCAGTATTTTAGCATTCATCTGGAATGGATGGCAGGGTAGGTTGAAGGATAGGTGGGTGCATGGGGTGGGTGGGGAAGGATGGAGAATAAGGGGTGGGGGGGGATGAAGAATGGGTGGTTCCGGTAGATATCTTAGATGTGTGTATTGGGTGATTCAGGAGTGGATAACTGGGGGGGGAAAAATTAATAAAAAAGGAGGTTTAATGATGAGGTGAATGCATGGGGTGGGTGATCATCGCATGGATTTAGGAGTGGATGTAGATTGGGCGAAAGAGTGGTTGGTTGGTTGGATGGATGGGGTGGATAGGTGAATACATGGAGTTGGTGATTACAGAAGCTATAAATGGGTGGGTGACAGAATGTATGAGTGGGAGAATAAGAGGGTGGTTAGATTAGGTGGATATGGTGGATGAGGGGGAAAATGAAAAGGCCCACAAAAGTGGATGGAAAATAATGAAGGTGGGCCTTTTTAAGGACGGGTTAGATAGGTGGATGCATGGGGTGGTGATTGAAACATGGACACATAAGTGGGTGGAGGAATCAATGAATGGGTGGGCCATTGAATGGATGGGGTTGGTGGGTGGATTAATGGGGTGGTGATTGAAACATGGACACATAAGTGGGTGGAGGAATCAATGAATGGGTGGGCCATTGAATGGATGGGGTTGGTGGGTGGATTAATGGGGTGGATAATTAAGGAATTGATGGATGGGTTGAGTTGATGTGATGGATGTTTAGATGTGATTGAGGAATGGTGAGATTGGTGGATGGAGGAATGGTACATGGGGGAATAGGGAAAATTTGGGGTAGATGTTAGATGTTTTTTAGTGGGTGATTGAAGAAAGAGTTATTGGGTGGGTGGAGAAATGGATAAAAAAGTGAGTGTTGAGGTGAATGCATGGGGTGGATGATTATGGCTAGATAAAGAGGGGTGAAGAAGGGTGAAAGAGTGGTTGGTTGGAAGGGTGGACAGGTCAATGCATGGAGTTGGTAATAAATGAAGGGATAAATGGGTGGGTGGAAGAATATATGAATGGATGAATGAGAGGGTGGTTGGATGAGGTGGATATGGTGGTTGAATGGGGTAATGGAAGAATGGACACATAAGTGGGTGGAGGAATCAGTGAATGGGTGGGCCATTGAATGGATGAGGTGGGTAGGTGGATGCATGGGGTGGGTAATTAAGGAATTGATGGATGGGTTGAGTTGATATGATGGATGTTTAGACGTGATTGTGGAATGGTTACATTGGTGGGTGGAGGAATGGATACACTGGTGGATGATTGGGATAGATATGGTAGATGTATAGATGTATGTAGTGGGTGATTGAAGAATGAATTATTGGGTGGGTGGAGAAATGGATAAAAAAGTGAGTGTTGAGGTGAATGCATGGGGTGGATGATTATGGCATGGATAAAGGAGTGGGTAGAAGAATGGGTGAAAGAGTGGTTGGTTGGTTATGGAAGGGTGGACAGGTGAATGCATGGAGTTGGTAATTAATGAAGGGATAAATGGGTGGGTGGAAGAATGTATGAATGGATGAATGAGAGGGTGGTTGGATGAGGTGAGTAACTGAGGAATGGATACATAAGTGTGTGGATAAATCAATGAATGTGCGGGCCATTGAATGGATGGGGTAGATACTGTAGGTGGATGTATGGTGTGGGTGATTGAGGAATAGATAAATGGATGGTTGGATGGAGTTGATGTGATGGATACTTAGGGTTAGGTGATTGAGGAATGGATACACTGGTGGATGGTTGGGATGGATATGGAAAATGTACATAGTAGGTGATTGAAGAATAGATACATGGGTAGGTGGAGAAATTGGTGGGTGGTTGAATGGATAAAGGTGGTTGAATGGATACTGGGGCTATGGTGAATGCAGGGGGTGGGTGAACATGGAATGGATAAATGGGTGGGTGGAGGAATGTATGAATGAATAAGTGGCTGGATGAGGTGGATAGGTAAATGCATGGACTGGGTGCATATGGAATGGATAAATGTGTGTGTGAATGAATGAATGAATGAAAAAAATGGATACATGTAGGGAAGTACATGGTTGACTAAGTAGGAGGGATAACTGGTGAATACATGTATAGATATATGAATTTCTGGCTGAGTGGACAAATGGATTGGTGAATCAACTGATTGAAGATAGAATGGTTGTGGATAGGGGTTGGATGAGTGGGTGAAGGGGATGGATGAATGTGTCAAAAATGATGGAAAAGCGACAAATGGACAGATAGCCTTTTTGCTTTTTGAAATATCAAGGGATAAAAATTTTATCAGACAGGGACTCTGTAAAGAAAACTGAACCACAAGCAGAATTAAATAGAAATGGGCTCCTGCATTGACACCAGGTAGGCGAGAAGTCCAGGAGGCCCTTCCCTAAGCCCCCATTGACAGAACTTTCCCAATACATAGAGAAATAGTGTCCTGTCAATCGTGCCGAGCTGGGCAGGGAAAAAGGAAAGGGGGAGCACCTCAGAGCCCTTTCCCCCCCTTCCCTGGCCCTTTTTACATGAAAATTTCTTGAAATATGCCACTTTGATGTAAATATATCGGTGAAATGAGGGGACCCGTCCTTATTATACCTTCAAAGGGCCCACTAAAAACAGGACAGTTTAAGTATTGGATTTGACGTGATTTTTGCATTCTATAAAATAGAGGGCGAGCTTGTCATTGGGCACCCTGGCCATGCAATCATCTTCAGATTTATATGTAACTATAGGTAAACCTACAGCATTATCCTCGGAGAGTGATCACGGTGCATGACCAATGCCGCCCCAAAGAGAAACATGAAAAATTCGGCTCTGCTAAATCTGACACTTTCTACACCAGATTATCAATGGCTGCAGTCTCCTAAAATGTGCCCTTCCTGCTTTTTTTCTTCACCCCTCTCCTGATAAATCTAGCCGACTGTGCATCTCGCAGACTCTGGGACATTTACAGCTTGCGCTCTGTGCTCATTAAAGCGCTACGTTGAGTGAATGCGACAGCAACAGTGTGATAGTTTTATGAGCCTACCGTGGGGCGCCGTGTCAAACCGCTTAATAAAATTAGATTTATGTTTTTTTATTTATTTTCCCTTTCGATAATTTTCCCAGAAGTTCTACAAAAAGGGTTAAAGTATCTGCGATCCTGCCCCCCCTCCCCCCATGCCTGGATAGATTGTATTTTAAATGATTCTTGTTTTTATGTACAGTAAAAGTCTTTGGTGGATTTGGTAAAGAAGTAAAAACGTCCATAAAAGTTCTGAAAACCAGATGAATTCAATGGTCCCCTTCGAAAGTTATTGCCTGTTAGTATTTGCGCATATATTTATATAAAGTAGTCGCTTAATGGCTCTTTTCTGTTTTATGTAATATGAAAACTTTCTACAACTTTTAAAATACCTTTGGGATTACAATTTATCTAGGTTTTTGTCCCAAAAAAAAATTTTGTAGCCCTACCCCCTATGATAGAAATGTTGAAACCCCAAAAATGGGGCGAGTTTGCAAAGGCAAACACTTTTGAATGCGCCAAAGTTGTGTGCCTAAAATTTGCTAGCTATACACCTAAGATACATAGCTATGTGCCTAAGATATGCTATGCGCTTAAAGGGGTTGTCTCACTACAAGGTTTGCTTTTTATGTAAAAGATCTTGAGAAAAAAGAAGTATTTGTTTGTGCCTTAACTTGTCCTACCTATTCCTGTACCCCTCTTTGGGGGCTGGATCGCTCCCAGGTCGTTTTGTTACAGATCTGTTAAAATTCCCCCCCCTGATAGGTCCCAGCATGGTTCTATAGCTGCAGACCTGTTAAATCTCTCCGTAGGTTTCCCAAGCACTGGTTGTTTAGTACAGCCGGCTTCTATGCAGCCTAAGGACCCAAAACACCCCCTGAATAAAAGTTGAAACCAAAAAAACGGCTGAGGGGTGAATCATGTAGTGAGAAACCCCTTTATTATGCGCCTCAAATATCTATGAAAGGGTATAAAAACACGCCAGATTTATGAAGGTTCATACATTCAGGCCCACTAAACACTCATTTAATGCGCCTCAAAACTGGCACAGTGGTGTCTCTTTTCTGACATGTCGCTCTTTATGGTCCCAATCTTCACCTTTTTAAAGATTTTTTTTGCAGTCAGTGAATTAGAACACTCACATTTAGAGGAAGTAAACCAATACATCGCTGGCTGAGAATTGGATAGAATTGGATCCAATCAAGACAATGCTCTGTAAGTTAAACCACCTTGACTGCAGACTGATACGTTGTACATAGCTAGTCCAGCTCTCAGCTGAGAAGTGGATAGAACTGTATCCAGTCTAAGCAATGCTCTGTAAGGGCATGTCCCCACGGCACGGGTTTGCGGCTGTTTTTTCAATGGTTTTGGGGGTTTTACAGACCCGTGCAGCAGCTCCCACCCGAAAAATATTGAACATGCACATTCTTCCGTCCGGAAATATGTGCATGTCAATGTGAAGGGAGAGGGCTTTTCTCCGCTCAAATACCGGTCGGATAAACTGACTGGTATTTGTCCTCTACCGTGGGGATGAGCCCTAAGCTGACCGGCCTGGACGCCAGACTAATACATTGTACATAGCTAGTCCTGCTCTAAGCTGAGAAATGGACACAATTGTTTCCAGTCTAGACAATGCTCTGTGAGCTAAACACCCTAGATTTAAGACTGATATACTGTACATGGTTAGTTCTGCTCTCAGCTGAAAAGGGGCCATTGCATGCGTTAGGGAAGCCGTGGCTTAACGTCCTGGAATTTAAAAGGGGATACTTGTTCAAAAGTCCTTTCTCTTTAAACACAAATCTCTCTGTAAATTTTTTTTTAAAATGTGTCGCTGAAATATAGGTTTTTAGTCTCAAGGCATTGTCTAGATGGATACAACTGTGGCTTTCTCATGATGCAGGGCTGCTCTTTCAATGTAAGTCTGGGGGTCCAGGCCCTTTAGTCACAGAGCATTGTTTAAATGGATGCAATTGTGTCCACTTCTCAGCTGAGAGCAGGACTAGCTATGTACAATGTATGAATAATCTTCGAACAAGTTTACAGTGTCTAGAAATAAATCTTAAAATGGTGAGGAATTAAATCACATCGTATATTAGCAATTTGTAGAACTCTTATGCACTGATTAAAGTAAACCAGATATAGTTATTGTAGTTATTGACAGAGGAGGGGAGATCCTTTGGCAAAAACTTTTTATTTCATCGCTGACTTACGTGAGATCAGTTTCCAGCATCACAACTGCCCTGGGAATGGAGCTGTAACTGCATTGACTAAGAACAGCAGTGATCAGAGGCCTCCTCTGATCCCCACTTTTTAACCCTTTGTTTGCCACGGTCCGAGAATGTGGCATGATCAAAGGGGATTCACATATCCGATTGGGTCACTGGGCTTTCAAGTGCCCAATGGAGCTTGGAGAAAGCTTTTTCACTCAGCGCTGAGGACCTAGAAGGTGCCCAGGGCTGTCTGTGTAGTAAGCCTGCTGTTATAGCACACTGTGTTTTGCTCTAACAGCAGTCTGTCACACTGACCCAATGTATAATGTGTTATAAAGGGGGTATTTAAAGTTTTAAAAAAATTGTTTCCTTAAGGGGTAAAAAAAAAAAGTTAATAACTTAAAAAGTGTGCAAAAAAAGATAATTAATAAAAAAAAATAAATCTTAATATCAAAAAAATTGCCTGGATTCACACTCATTTAAAAAATTCCTAAACATATAAGGTATCCACACAACTGTAATAATATGTAGAATTAATTTAACTGGTTGTTAAGTTTGAAACATGAATGACTTAAAAAAAAATCAGAAAACTTTTTTTAACTGTATTTTTTTATTAATATTTTCAAAAAAAATTAATTTAAAAAAAGAATTAAACCGTTCAGATTTTAATCACAGTACACAAATGTGCATAATAAAAGACCAACCTTTTTTTATATTCATGATGCAAACTTTTTTAAAAATAAATTGCATCCTCAAACTATGCTAAAAAAAAACCTTTTCTCGCATATGACAAGGCCACTGAAAAAAATAAAAAAGCTGTGATTGCTGAAATGCAGAGAGGAAAAACTGAACAATTTATCAGGGAAAATTTAAAGGGGGGGTCTCACTTTAACGTTAAAACTTTTCTTTAGTCCCGTTTTCTCAGTTTTTTGGAATTCGGGGGTGTTTTTCTGCTTCTTTACTCCTGCCCAGGGCGTCTATAGCAACCAGTGGGCAGCCTATCAGGAGAGATCAAACAGGTCTTTTTCTTTTTGCGACCCGGAAATTTTCAGCCCTACAAAAAAGGGATTCAGGGAAAAGGAGGACCTGTTATGGGCCATTTTTTCAGTGACTTTTTTTTGCAGTCTTTAAAGGGGTTTTGCCAAAAAGTGAGTTTCCTCACCTAACAGGGTATCCCCTTTGGGCTTGAAAAAAGGGGGTTGTGTTTTTGTTTTTAAAAAAAAAAAGTACCACCTCTGTTATGTAATCACTCCACCTCCCATGTACGTTCCTGATACTCAGTTTCTGTAGTTGAGCAAACATTGTTTGGTTAATCCACAGAGCATAACTGTATTGTGCACAAGCTATATGCGTTTTATTTTCCCCTCTTCTTTGCTCAGGAGAGAAGATAATCTCTGCAGGCAGCCTTCTTTCATTACGGCTGCCGGGGGAGAGGGAGTGGGGGGAGCAGTGTTACATTACAACCAGTGGATTCTCTATACAAAAGGCAAAGCATCTTTCTCCCCAGTCCCTTATAAAGCAAGGGAGCATCTGCAAGTTTACTAAGATAATTACATTACAACCAGTGGATTCTCTATACAAAAGACGAAGCATCTTTCTCCCAGTCCCTTCAAAGCTCATTCATGTTCCTTGCCATCAGATAAGAAGTGCAAACACGCAAGCGGCCAGATCAGCTCCTCTCAGCTCCTGGTCCTATCTAATGTAAACTGTCAGGAAACCAAGGGCATGTAAGTCAGGCTGTAGCTCCCACGTGATTCACTTTTGTTAATGACATATATTTAGAAAAGTGATTAAATACCCATTTTGGAGGATCCCACATCAACATTTGATCGTGGCAAGACCCCTTTAACATGAAAAACAATCGTAGTAGTGAGACAACCCCTTTAAGGCCTTTAAAGGCTTGGTCATTAAGGGGTTAAATGAAATGTTCTTGAAAATGCTAATTAATTAGGACAAATAGGCAAAAATAGACTGCATCAGAATAGGGGGCTAATACTTTTGCATGACAATTAGACTGTAGAGGGCTCATACCACTCCAGGTACGGATGAATCCTCCATACAATCTTCTCATAGGGTCAAGTGTGACCCATTGCATAAGAAGCCCCCAGTTTACAAACAATCTCTCTATTAGGACAATGAACACGATGCCGGGCAGACATAAACAGGATGCTAATATCTGCCGCCCCGCTACCCCCAGACTTATATGACGAAAGTGTGCTCACCGTGAAAGGAAGGAAGTTTACAAACTGATCTGCGGAGCATACACTGAGTGCTTTGGGAAATGAGCTATGTCCTGCTTTTATTCTTTATACCTCGGCCTTAATCCCAGAGGAGAGGACGCGTCTGTAAATGGGATCTTATTTTGGTCGAAGAATGGCTGACTCATATTTTATCTCCGCGGCTTTGTTGAGATCTATTGTTGCCCAGACCTTTAATGGAAGTTATAAATAAACTTATATTTTCTGGACGCTGCTTATAAACAAAGGATTTACAGGAAATTTTATAAGTGTCCTTTTTAGGGGATGAAATTTATAAATTGTGTCATGGACATTTAAAGAGCTATGCAAGGAGGTCCCCCTCAGACTGAGAGAGGGCCAATGCAACACACTGCTGGACCCCTTTTATTAAACCCCACTTTCACTCTTCTCAAAGAGGTTGTCCATCTCTTATTTATGAGCATTCTAGGGCCCTTTTAACATAAAAACATTGGTCCTTATCTATGAAAACTGTCTAGCAGTAAGACTGTCTTTGATGCCCATAGAAACCAATCAGCACTCAGCTTTTATTTCATATACTGCGTTGGAGAAATGTAAGCTGAGCTCTGATTGGTTGCTATGGACAACTGCTAGACCGTTTTCATACATAAGGCCCATTATATTCACCTCCCCCTTTACCTTTGTTTTGTAGTCTGTGTGACCTGCCCTTCTTGGATGCTCTCCCTTTCCATCCTCTAATCTGCCATGTACAACCTCTTTCCCCTCTCTATTGTTACCTCTGAGAGAAGGAAGAAGAGGAGCGGAGAGCCCATCCGACGTAACAGCAGTACTTTGATAGAAGAGTTTGAGGTTTTGCAGAACAGTCAGCCAAATGGAGGATTTACACAAATTCACAACATAAAATGATAGGAACTTTTTCACGCAGACTATTTAGAAAATTATATATGTGCAATGGTGTCTATATCCTTTACAGGACTTGTCCACCTAAATTTCTTTTATTAGCATAGTAGAGACCATTTAACATAAAAAAAAATATATATTCACCTTTCCTCTCATCTTTGTTCATAGTCTGTGTGACCTTCCCTCCTATGATGCCTTCCATTTTCATCCTTTGATCTGCCCTGTACAATATCTTTCCCTTCTCTGCTGCTATCTCTATCACTGAGAGAAGGAAGGAGAGGAGTGGAGAGCCCATCAGAAGTAGCATCAGTACTTTGATAGAAGTGTTTGCAGAACAGTCAGCCAAATGAAGGATTTGCACAAACTCCAGAGGAATAAAATGAAAGGAAATGTTCATGAAGACTAATTAGAAAGTTATATATGTGCAAATGTCAATATCCTTTACAGGACTTATCTACCTCAAATTTCTTTTATTAGCATAGTAGGGTCCATTTAACATAAAAAATATATTCACCTTGTCCCCATCCTTCGTTATAGAGTCTGTGACCTTCCCTTCTTGGATGCCCTCCATTTTCATCCTTTGATCTGCCCTGTACAACCTCTTCCCCTTCTCTGCTCCTATCTCTATCACTGACAGAAGGAAGGAGAGGAGTGGAGAGCCCATCAGAAGTAGCATCAGTACTTTGATAGAATCGTTTGAGATTCTGCAGGACAGTTAGTCAGATGAAGGATTTGCACAAACTCCACAGGAATAAAATGATAGAAAATTTTCATGAAGACTAATTAGAAAGTTATATATGTGCAAGTGTCTATATCCTCTACAGGACTTGTCCACCTCAATTTCTTTTATCAGTATATTAGGGCCCACTTAAAACACACACATATATATTCACCTTGTCCCTAACTGTCATTCTATAGTCTGTGATCTTCCCTTCTTGGATGCTTTCCCTTTTCATCCTTTGATCTGCCCTGTACAACCTCTTCTCCTTCTCTGCTGCTACCTCTATCACTGATAGAAGGAAGGAGAGGAGTGGAGAGCCCATCAGAAGTAGAATCAGTACTTTGATAGAAGTGTTTGAGATTCTGCAGGACAGTCAGCCAAATTAAGGATTTGCACAAACTCAACAGCAGTAAAATTTGTTATGAAGACTAACTACCTATTTGTGCATACTTACAACTTACTCAGATGCCCAGGTATACATGTTCACCACACCTATGCATCCTCACTGCATTGTCACATATACAGTATGGTGGACAACTCTTTTAATGCAAACATGGACAGACACATATGCAGTCTCACAAGTTACTTGGATGCACATGTATGCATGCTCACCTCACCTACGCTTTTTCACCGCATTATCACATATACAGTATGCTCACTAGACATTTACATATATAGTATAACACCCAGAACTGAATGGAGAGGGCAGCAGGCAGTTGCAGGAGATCTGCCAAGGACCAGTCACCAGAGTGGAGTGCAAATAGCTCTTCAAAACTGTGAGTTTGGGAGCCCTAGAATTGTACAGTAAAAGGGGGTAGGGTTTATGCAAAAATTTTCACAAACGAAAGGCCAAAGGTTTTTTTTTAGGGGGGGCCCCCTGTAACAAGGGGCCCAAAATGTTTTGTAATCCCCTTTGGCCCCTTTGTGGCACCAGAAAAAAACCCGAAAAGTGAGGACCCGTTTGGCCCGGGGGAAAAAAAAAATTTTTTCCAAAGAAAGGTTTGGGTTAAGATTCCCGAGTGACCCCAAAAGGGAAAAAGGGGGGGAAAATGCTTTTTGGAAAAAAAAACCCCGAGGGAAAAAGAAAAAGAACCCCAAAACGTTAACAACCCGGAGGGTTTTTTTTTTTTAGGGGCCCCCCGCCACAAAAGAGCAAGAAAAAGGGGATTTACCTGTTAAAGGGCCCCCCGGACAGGCCCCCTGGACCCCGGGGAAAGGGAGTCCCCCCCTTGGAAAAGGAACCGAAACCCCCATGGGAAAGACGAAAAAACCCTTTTAAAATTTCTTTTGAGTTAAAACCCCCAAAACCCCTTTTTTGCAATTTTTACCCTTTCCCCCTTTGGGACACCTTTAAATAAAAAATACAGTAAAGAAAAAGCTTTTTTCGCCCACCCAAAAACCCCCACACTCCCCCTCCCCAAAAAAAAGGGAACCCCACAATTGGGGAATTTAACCTACATAATACCTAAAAAAATTTTAAAAAGCCAAAAAAATCAGATCATAAAAATTTTTTTTGAGCGCTCAGTAAACAAAAACCCAGAAAACAAGTTTTTTTTTACACCCCCGCAAAGGACCCCCCCCCAACCAAAGGGGAAAAAAAAACCTTTTTTTGAAACTGGGTTTTTCGAAAACAGAAAATAAACTCCCTCATAAATCTGGGAAAAAAATGGAAAAAATATTTCCCTCAAACCCCTTTTTTTTTAGCAGTTTTTTTTTCCCCCACATTTTTTCCCCTGACTTAAAAAAAAGCAATTTTACCCTCACTCTGGGCCCCCCCCCTCAAGCCTTTTGGGGGAAACCCATAAGCAGTGATTAGCAAAAACATTTGCTTTTCCCGTTTAAACCCCTGGGAAAACCCCAACCCGACAATTTCGGGAGGAAAATTTAATTTTTTTTCATTAAACCCAAAAATTTTTGGGGGGAGGGTTTTTTAAAAAAACCCTTAAAAAAAAACTTTTTTAGAAAAAAAGGTTTTCCCGAAATGAAAGGGGGGGTTGGGGGGCTCCGTCACCAATGGGGGGGGACCCTCCCCCCCCTCCCTGGGTCTCTCCTCTTTAAACAATCAAAGAGTTATGGGGGGAGGGAAAACCCTAAAGCCGTGTGGGGAAATCCAAACAAATAAAAAAAACTCCCCTTTTTTTCATGACTAAAAGGGGAAAATCTATTCCCCCAAAGTAAAAAATTCCCTTTAATTAAAACCCTTCCCCCCCCTTTTTATTTTTTTTGGGAAAACTTAAAACATTGGGAAAAAAAACCCCTTTTAAAAAAAGGGGATTTTTCCCCCTACAAGAAGCCCCTTTTTTATTTTTTAAAAAAACTTGGGGGAAAAAAAAGTCCTTTTTCAAAAAATGTCCCCTAAAAACCCTGGTTTCCCCAAACCCGGGTTCCCCCGAAGTCCCCCCCTCCCCCCTTTTTAAAGGGCCCCGCAAACCCACTTCCCAGGGGCCGGCCAAAAAGCTTAAAAGAAACCCCCGCTTTTTTAAACCCCCCTTTCCCGAAAGGCTTCCCCGCGCTTTGGTTTCTAAAGCCAACAGACCTGGCTTTTTTACGCAGCCTAGTAAAAACCATAAAAAACGCCCCCTGGAAAAATTTTTTAAAGTGAAAAACCCAAAAATAAAAAAGGGGCCCGGGGGTAAAAATGAAAAAAAATGGGAAATGAAAACCAAAACCCCAATTTAATTTTCAAAAATCCTTTCCTGGGAAAAGTAAAAAGGCCCCCCGACCCCCCGGGGGCCCCCCAATCCCCCTGGGGAAGGCCCCCCAAAAAAAAACCCCCCGGGGGTGGAGGGAAAACGAAATGATTTTTTCCCCCGGGGGAGGAAAGCAAAGCCCCGGGGTTTAACAGAACCCCCACCAAAGGGAAAAAGCGTTTGGGTTTTTAAAAAAACCAGCCCCCCCCTCCCCCGTTTTTGGGTTTTTTTTTTGTTTTTTAAAATTTTGTTGGGTGGGTTTAAAAGGTTTAAAAAGAAAGGGTTTTTGGGGGATTTTTGGTTTGGGGTCCCCGGTGGCCCCGTAAAAGGGGGTTGGGAAAAAAAACCCCCCCCTTTGGGGTTTTTGGGGTTCAAAATCCTTAATGGGGGGGGCCCCGGGGGGAAACAAATTAAGGAATTTTCCCCTCCCCCCCTTTTAGATTTTAAATTTTCCCCAAATTGGTTTTTCAAATTGGTTTTTTCTCCCCCCATCTAATCAAAATAAAAAATTTTTTTTTAAAAAAGGTTCCCCCCAAACCCCAAACAGCCGTCTGCACTCAAAGCACAAACTCCCCTTTTCTTTATGAAAAAAAAAGTAAAAAAAAACTAAATTTCCCCCCAAAGGGAAAAAATTTGAAAAATCTTTCAATTAAACCCTTCCCCCTTTTTTGGTGAAAATAATCCCATAAGTGGGGAAAAAACCCCTTTTAAAAATTAAGGTTTTTTCCTTTTTTTGGAAAGTAAAAAAGGGCCAGACAAACCCTGGGGGAAAACCAAGGGGTTTAAAAACCCCCCATGAAAACTTGCGTAAAGAAAGGGGGGGAACCCTCGGGGGGGAAAGGGCCTTTTACCGTTGGAAAAAGTCAGCAAAAAAGGGACAGCAAAATTTTTAAATAAACCAAACCCCCCCTCCCCCCGGTTTTTTTGGTTTTTTTTTTTGGGGGTAAATCCCGAGAAAAGAGGTTTTTTTTTGTTGGGGTGGGGGTTTTAAAAGTTTCCCAAAGGGGGGGCCTTTTAAAAGGGGGTTGGAGGTCCCTTTCCCTTTTTGGTTTTTTTTAAAAAATCTTAAAATTGGGGGGGGGGGAATTTATTTTTTTTTTTGGTCCCCCCAAATTTTTAAAGGGTTTTCAAATTTTTTAATTGGTCCCCCAAAAGGGGGGTTAAAAGGCCCCCCACAAAAAAGGGGTTTTCCCCCTGAGCCGGGGGGTCCCCAAATGAGCCCCCCTCAGTCCCCCCCCTGGCCCCAAAGGGGGTTTTCTGAGCCGGTGGTTGGAAAGGAAAGGGGGCCCGTTTCAAGCACGGCGATCAAAACAGTGATCCTTTTTTTTTTAAAATGGGGTTCCCCCCCCAAAATTTTGTGGGGCCCCCCCTAGGGTCTCCCCTTCCCTTTCCCAAATTTTTAAATATGGTTTTTTTTAAAGAAAAAGAAAATCTTTTTTTTATTTTATGTATATTTTTTTTTTTAATAGAAATGGCCCGCCCCCGTGGGGCCCTTTTTAAACCCCAAAATTGTTTTTTTTGTTTTTAATTTTGGCCAAAAGGGGGAAAAAAAAAAATTTTTTTGGGGGGGAAATTTAAACCCTGAGTTCCCCCCTTTTTAAGAGAAAGGAAAGGATAAAAAAGGCAGTGGAAAAATTGGGGGTTTAATGGGGCCCTAAAAAACTCCCCCCAAAAATGAAAAATTTTAAGAAAAAATTTTTGGGGACGGAAAGAAAAAATTCCCCCCTTTTGGGGAGAAATTTTTTTTTTTTCCAAACCCCCTTTTAGGAAACCAAAATTTTTCAAAAAATTCCCTCCCCAAAACCCCCCCTTTAGCCAAAATCTTTTCCCCCTTTCCCTGGGGGGAACTTTAAAAGGACAAAAAAATCCCCTTTTTTTCCAAAAAGTAAAACTAATTTAAAAAACAATTACAAACCCCAAAAAAGGGGGAAAAATTTTATGGGGGCCCCCCAGCTTTTTTTGAAAAAATTTTCCCTATTTAAGAAACAATAAATTCCCCCCAGCCTTTTTGTAAAAAAAATTCCCCAAAAAACCCCCAGAACTTTTGGAAAAGGGGGGGAAAAAACAGCAAAAGGCAAAAGGCCCTTTGCCCCCAAAGACCCCCAAAAACTTTCTGGGAAGGGGGTGTGGGGGGTCCCTAGCAATGGGGGTTGGAAAACCCCCCCTTCCCTTTGCGTTTCCCATCTATTTTCCTTTTTTATAAAACAAAACGCAAGGGGGAAATTAAAAAAGTTTTAGTTTTCCCAAGGCCTTTCCAGGCCCCTTTTAAAAAAGTAAAAATCCATTTAAAATTTTTGTTTTAAAAGGGGTTTTTTTCCCCCCCCACAAAAGTTTTTCATGGAAAATTCCAAAGAAAAGAAAAAAATCCCCGTCCCTTCCGGGGTTCCCGACTGAACCCGTGATTTGCCATACAGCCCCGTTGGGGTTTCCCCAAGCCTTTTGCTTTTTTATTTTTTAAAAATTTGATTTAGAATTACTCAGAAAACCTTTCTTGGAAAAAATTTAAAAACAGGGGCTTTTTAAACTGATTTTCCCAAAACAAAACCCCCAATTTTGAGCGTTTACCTTTTTAAAAAAATCCCAAACCTTTTTTTTTTTAAAAGGGCCCAAAAAAAAGCACAGGGCCCCGGGGCCCCGACCTGGGGGGGGTAAAGACACAAATCCACTGCATCACCCCTAGAAACAAACAGCGGGGAGAGATGTTTCACAGGGCCCGGAATTTTTGAGGGAAAATAAATAGCCCCCGGGGGAAAAGGGGTTTTTAAATTCCCCTTTATCTCCTTAACCCAAAAAAAATGAAAAAAGCAAAATATTTTGGAAAAAAGGTTTTTTCCCTTTTGGTTCCCAAAAATTTGGGAAAACTAATTTCCCCCTTTTTAGCGAGACTACCCCTTTAAGTAAGCAAAGTAAATCAACAGACTTGAAGCGTGGGAAAGCAGTGTGGCAGGCTTAGGGCATGTCCCCACTGCACGGGTTTGCGGCCGGTTTTTCAGACGGTTTGCGGTTTTGCATATCGTATGAAAAACCGGACGCAAACTAACATATCGGGCCGCTATGGAAAACCCTTGCAGCAGCCCCCACTGCACGGATTCTCTGCCCGGCGGTTTTTCCGCCCGCGATCCGGCCGCAAAACATTGAACATGTTCATTTTTCCATCCGGAGTATGAACATGTCAATATGAAGGGGGAGGGTTTTTCTCCGCTCATCGGATAAACCGACCGGTATTTGTCTTCTGCCGTGGGGAGGAGCCCTTACCATTAAAGGGGTTTTCTGACCATGCATCTTCACGGAGCCACAGTCAGCTTCAGACTCGCATTTCCTGGCAAGGCTGTGGGTGGGTCTCCAGCATCGATTGACCCATCTGCTCTGCTGTTACAGTAACATGACTGCAGGGGATTTATAAAGTGTAGAGTAAACGCTTATTATTTAGTTAAGTAAACAAAGTCCGTGTTGCTAGAGATAAGACTTCAGCGAGTGACTCGCCATCGACAGAGTGACTGACTGAAGGCAGCTTGGAGCAAGGAGAAATCAGGAAGAACAAGGAGAGGTATGGAGAGACAGTCGGTAACCTGAGAAACTTGTATGATCTAAGAGGAGATAAAATCTTCTTTATCTCTTGAACAAAGCAAAATCAATAGAGAAATGTATTTAGTAATAGTCTTCATTTACATTTCCCTACATGTTAAAAGCTAATCATTGTGGTGAGAAAACCCCTTTAACAAGAAATTAGGCCATATTGGTTACAACCCAGCTTTCCCAGAAGCAGGAATTGGAGTTATTTCTGTTGCACTGTGTTGTGATAGTATTAGATTCCCTCCAACCCACTCCCCTGTGAAACGTAAGATTGACTCCTTATTTGACAGCCTCTTCCTCCTGCTCTTGGCCTTGACTTTTGCATTTCACATGTGCTTGGGGAACACATTGTTAGCAGTGTAAGAGACAGCTGCACTAACCTGACAACAAATTCATTTTTTTGTTCCTTATATTAGAGAAATAATGTCATGCAGGGTGTTGAAAGAGCTGACATCCTGTGCAGGTTCCAGGCAGGAACCACATCTGCCCTCCTCTAGTCATCATCATTTTTGTAAAGATTTATTGAGTGTCCCTTATCACAGGGCAGAGGTGACACAAACAGCAGATAACCCGGCCGCCGCCGATCCTGCTCTTAAAGTGACAGCTCCTGGGTTTTCCTCTGCAGTATCTGGGGCTTAGGTTATCGCTTGGGCACTCTGCCTAGAAATGAACAACATTGAGCCATTTATTTTGCATTGTATCAGGTTGTCGTCCAGCTGTGAATCTCTTCGGATGCTGCGTTCTCTACGTAGCTCTAAACTCAGGCTAGAAAAAGCGGGAAGCAGGTCCTGTGTACAGAAAAGAAAGTTTAGAGGAATTATATATCCGTCATGTGAAAACTTTATAATAGCTCCTATTAACCCCTTAAGGACCCAGCCTGTTTTGACCTTCCTGACACAGCCCTATTTTTGAAATCTGACGTGTGTCAATTTATGTGAGAATAACTTTTTGACACTTTTACCTATTCATGTGATTCACAGATTGTTTTCTCGTGACACATTGTGCTTTAAGTTAGTAAGAAATTTTTATCCATACAATCCTTGTTTGTTTGTGAAAAATATCAAGATTTCATGAAAATTTGGAAAAAATTTGCGATTTTTGAAAGTTGCAAAATTTCTGCGTGCAAGACAGATAATTATTCACCACAAAATAGTTTATAACTAGCATCTACCATATGTCCACTATAGGTTGGCATCATTTTTTAAATGTCTTTTTTTTTACGACATTAGAGGCTTAGAAATTAGTATAATTTCTAAATTTTTTCAAGAAAATTTGAAATTTAAAATTTTTTTTAGGGACCACTCCAGTTCTGACTGGCTTTGAGGGCCCCTGCTTTAAATACCCCCATAAAAACCCATCGAGAAAAAACCCCCTTAAAAGTTTTTACAACACATTAGGAAAGTTTTAAAAACCCCTTCAGATATTTCACAGAAAAAAAAGAAAAGGGGGGAAATTTCAAATTTCTTTTTTTTTTTTGCAGTTTTAATATTTACCCCCCTTTATTCACTGGAATCGGTAAATGGACTGGGAAATGCAATTTAAATAAAATTTCCCCCAGGTCGGGGCCTTTTTTTAGAGATATCCTATTGGCCCTAGTGATTATTTGGCCCCCAAAGCCCCAGAAAGGGGGGCACCTACGGACTCTGGGGTCTCATTTTCAATACGATTTTATTTAGGCCCATTTCAGGTTGGGGACCCCCAAAGGTGCTAAAATTTAAAAACACCCCTAAATGGGCCCCGCAATTGGAAACTAAAAACCCCCTTAATGAATATATCCAAGTGCATTGAGTATATGACCCACGGGTATTCCAATTTTTTTTTAGCAAAAGGCGTGAAAATTAAAAAAAATTTTTTTTTTCAATAATCGCAATTTTAGCTTAAAATGTTTATTTACAGGAATCCTGGAAAAAAAAACCCCAAAAACTTTTTTAAGCAATTTCTTCCAAGTTGGGCAATACCCTACATGTGGGTTAAACTGCTGTTTGGGCCATCGGGCGTAAAAGGAGGGGAGCGCTTTTTTGGCTTTTGGAACGCAGATTTGGTGGGGCCATTCGCATTTGCAAACCCCCAAAAGTAGCGACAGGCAAAACCCTTCCAGAAGTCGCCCCATTTTGGATTCAACACCCATCAGGGTCTCTTTGGGATGTATTCTGCATTTTGGATGCCAGGTTTCCCCAAGTTTTTTTTTAGCAGGGGGGCAATGAAAATGGGGGGAAAAACCATTGGGTCATTGTTTTTTGAGTTTAAATTTTTACAGCTTTCCCCGAGTAGGAAAAATATGTGATAATTTACTATGGGGGTGGGTAAAATTTTACAATAATAGATTTTTATAGTTTTTTCTGTTTTTTCTTAACACAGAAAAAATATGTAGCAAAAAAAATTCGTTTTTATTTTTGTCCTATTCGACAGCCAAAAAATTTTTTTTTTTGCTGTTGCAGATTGTGTATGGGTTTGTTTTTTGCGGGTGAGTTAAGTTTTTATGGTACCATTAGGGGGGTGAAAGATGCTTGTTACTTTTTATTAGGTTTTTCTAAAAGGTTTTGAACAAAATACAGCATTTTGGGTATGTTTTTTATTTTTTTTAGGGGTCACGTCGGTATATATGACATGGTAGCTTTACTCAGCGGGTCTAGTTTTAACCCCGAACCCAATTTGTATTTTTTTTATGTTTTTCTGCTTTTTTTAAATAAAAAACCTTTTATTAACCAGGAAAAAACTTTTTGCATCGGCCAAAAGTCGAAGCCATAACTTTTTAAATTTTTTTGGCTTTGGGGCTGTGAGGGACTTTTTTCTGCGAGGAGTTGACGTTTTTTTATTATATCATTTTTTGGGGGGGCAAAGGGTTTTTACGCTTTTAAATCCATTTTTGGAGGGGGAGGGTGAAGAAAAACTGCAATCCCATAGGTTTTTTATTTTTTTTTTTAACGGGCTCACCTGCAGTATCCGTTAAGTTTGCTTACCTTTGGGGGCTAGTTAGGCGATACCCTATTTATATTTATTTTTTAGTTGAAAGCACTTAAAAAAAAAAAAAAGGGTTTTTTGTGGAAAACAAATTTAGATCGCATCTTTAAGCTTACATTTTTTTTTTTTCCGTATACAACTGTTAAAAAACTTTTTTTGCGGGATGATCTGACTTTTAAATTGGGACAAATTTTTTCGTTTCTAAGTTTTTGATCACTTTTTTTCCATTTTATGTGCGGGGATGAACAATAATCTAATTCGTGATTTTTTTATTTTTTTTTTTTTTTACGGCTTCACCCACGGGTTAATTAACATGACAGATTTATAGGGCAGGCTTTCGCACCGGGGAACCAAATAGGATACTTTTTTTTATTTTTGATCTTTTTGGGGGGTTGGGTTTGTAAAGGGGAAAAGGGCGGGGGTATTTTTTTTTATTTTCGTTTTTGTTTTAAAATTGTTTTTTTACTTTTTTTATTTTTTTTTACTTTTTCACATTTTTTTTTTTATTTTCCCCATTGGGATTTGAATGAAAGATCTTTTGATCTCTCATTCAATAGGAATCAGGGGATAGCTTGTTTCATACTGGTTCCATGGAAAATGTCATCCATCCGGGTCATTTGCCCACAGGGCCCGGCCGGCTCGGGACGTCAAGACAACCCAAAGGGTTCTCGCCCCCCCGTGGTCGTAAAGAACCCACGGGTCGCCCCATCCGTGCGCTCTTGGGGCCGACAAGACGCAGGAGGAGCATCTCCTCCTCGTCCTCTTTTTATTGCAACCCGATCATCGCATAATTTAAGGGGGTTTAACCCCCCCCCCCCCCCCCGGGATCCGGGGTCGGGGGGAGCGCGGGATGTCACGTAATATACAGCTGCACCCCGCCCAAGCGGGGAACTCGCTTTTAAAATTCCGGTCCCCCAGGACGTAAACCATACGTCAGGGCTGAACCCCAAACGACCCCGTATGGGTACGGCCAAGGGGTTTTAAAAGGGTTAAGGAACCTCCCAAAGTCCCTATTTTTGGAGGGGGCGGTCCCCCATTTTTTTTAACCCCTTTCCCTCTGTCCCTCTTTTGCTCTATAAATTCCTGTTTTATTTTGGAAAATAGATTTGCGCCAAAAAAAATAAAGATCTTGCGTAAAAAGTACCGATTGTTCTTTTTCTGTATATTACTAACAAATTTTCTTAAAAAATTCACATTGGAACAAGCAATCCTGAAAAAAAGTTTCCCCCCTTTTTTTCGTCTAAAAAATTGAAATGTATGTTGTGGGGGCGTGGGTTTGAGGCATGTCTTGGTGTGATGTCATTTTGTTTGGGCGTGGTTAAGGCTGTCTTGGTGTGATTCATGGTTTGGGCGTGGTTGAGGCTGGGCCGATATGTCCCTCTTTTCAATCTCAAAAAATTGGAGGTATGTTTAAAAGGGGGGGTATCATTAAATTAAATGGTCTTCAAATAAGGGGACAGTGAAAACAAGCAACTTTGCAATTGGAGTCATTAGTAAATGTCTTTTTTTTCACAGTGTCCCTTATCTTCGTTTTTGAAACACTGTTCCCCCTGCCCGGGCGGATTCCACCCCCCTTTCATTTCATTGGCTGCCCCTTAAACTTACATTTGTCTGGCCCCCGGGGCGAGCATTCCTCCCCTCCC
>JAODAL010058366.1:0-22133 GCA_025379985.1 Phyllomedusa bahiana
TCTAATGTCGTAAAAAAAAAAAGACATTTAAAAACTGATGTTAAACCTATAGTGGACATATGGTAGATGTAGTTATAAACTATTTTGTGGTGAATATTTAGCTGTCTTGCACGCAGAAATTTTGCAACTTTCAAAATCGCTAATTTTCCAAATTTTCATGATATTTTGATATTTTTCACAAACAAAAAGGATTTTTGGATAAAAATTTCTTACTAACTTAAAGCACAATGTGTCACGAGAAAACAATCTCTGAATCACATGGATAGGTGAAAGTGTCAAAAAGTTATTCTCACATAAATTGACACAGATTTCAAAAATAGGGCTGTGTCAGGAAGGTCAAAACAGGCTGGGTCCTTAAGGGGTTAATATCCCCATGAGTTCCATGATTGAAAATGCTGTCCAGTGAACATCCTGTGCATTGTATGCAATCCTTGAACAACCGTTTGAGGGTGCATACTGCTGTGCTAGACGTGTGCACACTGCTCGTTTAGAAGTCTGGATCTGCACACTCATTGCCAACTTATAAGCAAGTCTGTTGCTCAGTGAGCAAGTACTCACTGGGGTAGATGCTGGGAGGATGGTAACAAGGAGGTGTAGGGACATGAGGCAGCTAGATGGTGCACAGTCAGAAAGAAGGGTAGAGGGAACAGGGTCAGGGAGGCTAGTCCTGATCTGGTACATCCCAACAAATTTGTAAGACTGGCGGATGAGGGGGATGTCAGTTCAGAAATAGGGCTGCTGCAGCAAGACAATACCCCTGTCTGCTCCAGTAAGATGGGGAATAGGAGTGCAGGGCAGGCTAGACAGGTGCTGGTAGTTGGGTACTCCATTGTTAGGGGAACAAACAGGGCAATCTGTCACAAAAACCGGAAATGTCGAACAGACTGCTGTTTACCTGGGGCCCAAGTTCGACATATTTTGCATTAGGTTGAGGGATGGGTGGGGCTGGTGAGAATCCAGCTGTCACGGTGCACTTTGGCACCAATGACAAAGTTAGAAGTAGGTGGAGTGTCCTTAAAAGCAATTTCAGAGACTTAGGTCAAATGCTCAAGGCAAGGCCCTTAAAGGGTTTAATATTTTCAGAAATACTCCCCTTTTTCCCCAAGGTACCGGGAGGAAGAGGGAGTTTAGAGAGGTGAATAAGTGGCCCCAAAATTGGGGGTGGGAAAGGGGGGATTATTTTTTTTGGGGAAAAACCTGGGCGGGTTTCTGTCTTGGCTACAAATTCTATGCTTGGGGGACGGGTGCACCTAAATGGAAGTTGGGGGGAATTTTTAAAAACTTGGAATTGGGGGGGGGGAACCCATTAGTATGCAAGATAGTGAAGAAGGAGAGGTGGGAATTAGTTATAAATCATAAGGTAGAATGTAGGGGGTAGTAATAATAAGGACAGGGTTAAAAAAATGAAAACCAAAAAAACCTTTTAATTTGTTTGGCTGACCAATGCCGGAATTCCCCAAATTTGTTTGAGCAAATTACTTTGCTATGTCTTTGGGGGTCAAAAAAATTTTCGTTTTCCAGCAATTATAAAGGGACGATACCCGGGATAGTGAAAATTTGATTATCCGCCGATGACCTTTAAAGTCTAGGGGAGAGGAAAAAAACCCCTTTCTTTAAATTACCCCCAAAAACGGGCTGGAGAAGCGGGAAATTTAAACATCCTTTACAGTAAAATTGGATACGGGGGCTACATCTTGGGGAAAACACTTAGGCCCATAGAAGCCACAAAAAAAAGTCAAACAAATTTTCACTATCCCTGTCTTGGGCCCCACAGCCAAACCTTAAAACCTGCAGGGCCCCAAAAATTTAAAAAAGGGGCCAAAAGGAAAGTATGATTTAAAACCATCTTTTTTTACTTAAAAGGGGCTTGACTTTTTCCCTTTTCCTGGAATGCAGCATGCCCCTTAAAAAACCTTTCTGACCCCAATTTAAAAAAGTGCCTAAAAAAAAGGAGTCTTTAACCCACCTTTTTGGGTTGAACGGGCAACCGGCCCCCTATTGCCTTCCTGGCCCCCGGGCAAAGGGTTTAAAAGGAAACCATTAACCTGTCTGGACCCCAAAACCAAGTTTAAAAAAAAGGGCGGGGGAAAAGGAGTCTTTGAACCACCATTTTAGTTAAAACTGGACATAGATTTTCCCCTGTCCTGGGCCACACTATGACCCAAAAACCCCTGCATGCCCCCAAAAGTTTTTAAAAAAAGTCCCGGGAAAATTTTAAGGAGTCTTTGAACCACTTTTTTTGTTGAACTGGACATTGGGGACTATATCTGTCCTGTACGCAAAAGGGGGCCCCTTTAAAAACCGGGTCGGGCCCCAAAATTAAAAAAGTCCCGGGAAATGGGGTCTTTGAACCACCATTTTAGTTGAACGGGAAATTTGACTTTTTATACCCTGTCCTGTCCCGCAGAAGGGCCTTTAAAAACCTGTCGGAACCCAGATTAAAAAGTGCAAGAAAAAGGAGTCTTTAACCACCATTTTAGTTAAAATGGACATTGGCCCTTTACCTTTTCCCCCCCTTAAACCCAACCCCAGTTTGGGAAAACCAAATTAAACCGGGTTTCCTTTAACCCCCAAGAGGAAAAAGGAAAGTTGGCCGGAAATGGGGATTTTCCCAACCACCATTTTAGTTGAACGGCATTGACTATCCCTTTTCCTGTCCCACAGCAGGGCCCCCGAAACCTGTTTGCCCCACAGATAAAAAAGTGGCACTTTTGCTTTTTTTGAAACAGTGACTGTCTTTTATTTAAAATTTTTTGGGAAACGACTTTTGTTTACAGAATTTATTTAGGGAAGTTTTATTTTTAGTTTTAATTATTTCATTTTCTTTTTTTTTCAAGTGTGAAATAACATACAAACTTCACCCCCCCTGCATTTTTTAAAAGGTTTTTTTAAAAATTTTGGGAAGTGTTAATTCGTCCGTACCCCCCATAAGTAAAAAAAATGACAAAATCACCCCCAAAAAACTTCTTTGTTGAGAAAATTTGCCCCCCCGGGGTTCTGAGAGTGATTAAGCCAACCCAATTCAAGGGTTTTTTTTTTCCTTAAAATTTCCTTTTTCAGTGTTTGGGGGCCCGACCCCCCGGGAGTAAAATTGAGGGGGACCCCTTTAGTGATTCCACCCCCAGAAATTTTAAGCCTAAAATTGTGCAAATTTTTCCAGCCCTGGACCCCCTTTTTGCCCAATCCCTTAAACCCTCACAAAAAATCCCCTTTTTAAAAAATAAGATTTTTTCCCAAAAAAATTTAAAAGCTCCCCCTGTTTCCCCCAAAACGGTGGACCCAGTGCTGCCGTCAGCCATTTTTAAAACAGGGAAAAGCCCGCTGCCGGGCCCCAAGATTACAGTGGGTTTTGCGGGAGACCCCAGATTTGCGTTTCTGTATTATTAACCGGGGGTTTCCACCCTCCCAAGGGCCGATTTAAACAGGGGGGTTTTCGGTGGAGCCCAGGCTATCGTCTTTTTAATCTATTAACAGGGGGTTTTCGCTGCCGGGGGCCGGAGTTACGTGGGTGGGGCGAGGCCCAGGCGGGCTTTCCGTCATCTTTTTAAACCCCCCGGAAAAAAATCCCCTTATGAGCAGAAACGAAAACAGTCGTGTGAAGCGAGTGGGGAAGGGGGAAGTGTGGGTAAGCCCCTTCCAGCCTTTTAAATACCCAGTCAAGCCCTTTGCGTAGCGCTTTTCCCTCCGTATGAGTGCAAAACCAATTGAGCTTCACTTAAAAAAAATTGGTTTTTTAAACGTCCTTTTCCCCTTTGGCCCCCTTTTTTTCTTGGCTTTTCTTTTTTCATTTTACTCACGTGTGGTAAAAAATTGTCTTTTGTTTTTTGGGTTTTCTTTTCCGTGTCCTTACTCCAGGGTCCTCTGAAAAACCTACATCTGGTCAGTTTTCCCTGAAACCCCCCTTTTGTAAAATTTCGGGGGAATTTTTTTTTCCCTGTTTATTTTGTACATGCAATTTTTTTAGTTTTTTAAATTCTAAAAAAACCTTTTTAAAATGGGAAAGGGAAAATCCCCCCATGTCTTTGTTTCTCTTTTTTTAATTGTTTTAAAGGGTTTTCTCAATACAGGGGTTGCTAGCTATGTTTAAAAATCTTGGGAAAAACAAGTCATTTTGCAATTGTGCCATTAACAGTGCATACCTATTCCTGTTTTTGACAGCACATCAACCCCTTTAGCCCCTCTTGAAAATTTTGAAGAACAAATGTCTTTTAGAAACCACATTTTTTACAATGGGCCCTGTAGTATAGCTGCATTTCACAGCAAAATGCCCCCAAAAAATTCAAACATGATCCTTTGAGCCACTTTGGGCAATTGTGAAAAAAATGTCTGTTAGAACAACATTTTTTTATAATAGGCCCTGTTGTATAGCTGCTGTCACAGCAAAATGCCCCCAAAAATTCAAAAAATGCCCCTTTTAAAGCCACTTTTGACAATTGTGAAGAACACATGTCTATTAGAAACATTTTTTTTAATAATAGGACCTGTAGTATTGCTGCATTTCAAAGCAGCATGACCCCAAAAAATTATAAAAATGACTTCTCAGTCACTGCTAAAAATTGTGAGGGAGAAATGCCACTTAAACCCCACATTTCTGTTCCAAAGGACCATGATTATAGCTGTATCTCACAGCAACATGACCCCAAAAAATTATAAATATGACTTTCAGCCACTATTAAAAATTTGTGAGGGAGAAATTGCCACTTCTTAGAAGGGCCAATTTCTGTTCCAAAAGACCAAAAATTAAATAGACTTGTATTAACCAAAAGCCCCTTTTTTTTGAAACCTCAAAACATCTAAAATTGACAATGCGAAACTTCTAAAGATAAAGTGAGTAATGGAATACGGTGTTGTCATGAAACCTTGCTGTCTTTTACATCTCCTCACAGCAAAACCAGCAAAATGAACTGTTGGGAAAGAGAATAAAAAATTTTCAGTAAGAAATGATCATTTTTAAAAAAAAATTTTTTAAGAGGACATTTTTTGTTTGATAGAGGAATGTGAAGTAGACCGCAACTAAACGGTGACCCCGGCAATTGGGGCCACAACACATCAGAGATCCCTGCCTGATTTATCTTTATGAAAGTCAAATCGATCCACATTATCTGTGGAAAGCGGATGCGTTTGTCTGTAATGACCCTCCAGCTGTGCTGAAGGTCCGCTCAGATATGACGCTGGCTGCTGGGCAGGACAACACCTCTATGGCGTGGCAGCGAACTGGCCATTCGTCCATTTTTTGGGTACCCAGAAGCTATTGGGTCCGGAACACATACAAAAAAAAAATCATGTTGAGACGCAGATAGTCGTTCACCCCATGATCTTAAGCTGATTCTCTGTGTGTTGGATGTTTCCGCCTGCATTGCATGCGTTGGTGAGGTGGTAAATAAAGATTGCCAGAGGGCACACCCCTTAGGCTTCTGCCCCCTTTCCCGCTGCTGCTGCCGCTGCGGCTACTTGGCACTCTACTGCTGTCCATCGCCTGAGTTGTTTACACCGTGACATTAGGGAAAAACGTGAAGCAGACGCAACAGATGTCTCCAGTTGATCAATCAGCAAGGTCTCCATTTCCTGCAATTTTACTCTCTATTTGGGTGGGTGGGAAAGGGAAAATGCTGAGTTTAGTTTTTTACCGGGGATCCAGGAGGGTGGCCACCAGAAAAAGTTTTCATTTTGATGGCCTTTAAGCGAGGTCATGTTGGAGGAAATGGAGATCCCAACACCATGTGAGAATGGGGCCTTGATTTCCCAAGCCCCTGGGTCGGGGGGGCCTAGCAAAATGATCTTCCCATCCCCTCCTCCGCTAAAATTGGGCCCCCAACCCTTCCAAGGAAGGACGTGGGTGTCTAGGAATACCTCCCCCTCCCCGCTTCCTCCGACAGCTTCAACACACCCCTTTACTTGCCTCAGATGAGCACCCGAAGCTGATGCCCCCCTTGCACTAGCCCGGCCCCCAAACCATGCCTAATAAAGCCCGAAAAAATTGAAAACTTTTGGGCCTTGGGAAAACGATGGGAAGGGAAAAAGGCTCGGTCCGCCTTGTCCCTCCCTCCGTCGCTGGGGGGACCTGTGTTTCAGATTTCCCAAACATAAATCCAGAACTAAGATCCCCAAAATGGTCATACTGAAAAGGGCATTGCCGCATGACCTTTTGGTGGCTTCTTAAAACTGGAAAGGGGGTGCAGAGCTCTTTCACCTCCTCCACCTGGGGGCCCAACACCCCGGGTCCACACCGCTGCTTGTCGGGCCCCTTTGTCATTTCGACTGCGTAAGGATTGCCTGCGCCACAATCGCTGAAGCATTGGAGGGGGGAAATTTCCGCGGTTCATCAACAATGAGACGGATGGGGAGGCCAGCCAAAGCTGAAACGCAGCCGGGGGGGACGAACGGGGTCGAACGGGGGGAAGTGCGAACACAGACCAAAGGGCTTCCTCAAGGCAGTCCAGACCCAATAGCCTTTAGAATTTTCTGGACGAGGTTCAGCCCATGTGCCAGCAAGGATGTGCCCCAGCCTAACATTTAAGGGGGGCCAGCGTTTTTCGCCCGTTATGCACACCCCCTTTGCTGGCACAATTTTTCTTGTCACCCACCACGCTCGTCCTCGTTGCGGAGAGCCTCCACGCCACCTGGGTGGAGGGGGTCTCCAAAACAGTTAATTTTAACATGGCCTGGTTTCTCTGGGCACGTGATCCCACCAGAGGACCGGGGGGAAAGAGCCCTGCCCATCCCTGCGGTTTTGAAGAGCATGCCCCCGGGCCCTGAAAGCCACCGTCCCCAACCAAGACACCCCCCCAGCTCACCCAGTGAGTGTCAAGAGATATAGCGGCCTTGGCCGTGCTTACTAGTCCATGTGTCGGGGGTCAGATGGATTTTCCGGCCCAGATTAGACAACGGCTTAAATTTTTTTGATGCCGTGGCGGCCGGGGCAGGAAGGGCTTTTTGGCAAAGAAACCCTTTTTTGGCATCTGGTATTGGGGCAGGCAAGGACCATGACGTGGGGGAACCCCATCTGTGTCCCCCAAGGAAAGGGGAAACTTTTAAAAAGGCCAAAAGCCGGGCAACCGACATTCAGCTTTTGGTTTTGGGGAGGGTTTTGGGGTTAAAGGTTTCTTCTGCCCCCAAAACCCGGAAAAAAAGCTGGCTGTAGACTTGCCGCTGTACAGCTGCAGGTCCTCAAACTGGCGGAAGGGAGAAGGGTGGAGGGGGTCCTTGGGGGTGGGGTTGGTCCCGGGGCGAGGTGGGGGTGAAGGGGAGGCTGATCCCTGATCATGCTCTGAGAAAGGGGCACTGAGGAATGCTTGGTGGTGGGCGGGAGGAGGAGCGGGACAGAGGGTTGTGACAGGGGTTGGAAGCCCCGTCGGTCTGGCTTTTTTTTGGCCAAGTGTTGCCCCATTTCAACTCATGCATTCGCTGCATGTGACTAGAATGTTGGGGGGTTAAACACCTGAGATTTTTGCCCCCTTTATTTTTTTAAAAGGGGGTTAAAATTTTTCCCAAGGCCTGCTCAAAGAACCCCAGGTTGGGAGGTCCTGGCCCTTTTTTGGACGGCGATAAGCGAGGGCGGGGTTGCGCTGACCTGGCGGGCGGAATCATATCCCAGGGGACTTCTGCACCGCCCTCCCCTTTTGGGCGGGACCCTATGACCTACCCCATCTTTTCCCTCTCTTCCATAATAAAGCCTCGCAAACAAATTCTGCGGGGAAAAGACCACTTGGATCCGCAATTTCTCATCATCATCATCAACAACAGGTACTTGGTGTCCTGAAATTCTGCACCAGGAGCTGCGGGTACAAGCAAGAGGGACGAAAAGGGCGTTGCCGACCGCCCGGGGTTTTTTTGCCGATTGACCGGATTCCTTCCCCCCTCTGTGGCATAGAAACTGGGGTAGAGCAGACTAAATCATCCTCTTTGGCCTTTGATTTTTAACATGCCTTCTGACCCCAACCGCATTTTGTCATCAAAGAGGTCTTCAGAAAATGTTTTATCCACCGTGGGGGTCACGAGTTGACATTGGGGCTCCCTTCGCTTCAGTTAAAAGGGATGCTGATGATGCGATGACGACATTTGGGCCGTGACTGGGGGACGGGGAGTAAGACTGCAGTCGGTTCTTTAACCACTGAGAAAGTTTGGAACGCTGTTCGTTACTGAATCACGGGGCCCCTGCCCAGCATGACGGGCCTGACAGCCGCAACCGAAAATTCCACTGGCGCGGTTGTCCCAGCTTGGAAGGAGCATTCTCTCGTACCTCTCCCTCCATCCACCCCCCTCTTTTTGGAAATGTTTTCCCCCGTTAAAAAACGGGGGGGGGAAAATTTTTAAACCCTAAAAAAAAACCACTTTTGCCCTAAAAAAAACAAAATTGCTGATTGAAATTTAATCAATGCCTTATCAACAAAAATGGGCTGGGCAAAGTGAAAAAAAACTATCTGAAAAAGTATACTAAAAAACGTATTTTTTGCCCTAAAAATACACCCGCGGGAAAAAAAATTGCTGTATTGAATTTAAGTGGGAAGGGCCTCTACCCAACAAAGCGCTGGGCAAAAGTGAAAAAACCTATCTGAATGTATACGGATAAAAATGGTATTTTTGCACCTAAAAAAACACCCCGGGTGCGACAAAAAAAGCTGTATTGAAATTAAGTGCAAGTGCCCTCATAAAAAAAACTGGGCGCCCAAAATGAAAAAACACCTACAAAATGTATAGATAATAAACGGGATTTTTGCCCTAAAAATACACTTTCGGGGACGACAAAATTGCTGTATTGAAATTTAAGTGCAAGGTGCGTCTATAAAAAAAGGACTGGGCAAAAATGAAAAAACCTACTGAATTACGGTTAAAAAAAGGGATTTTTTGCACCTAAAATAACCTGCATGACGACAAAATTGTGTTTTGAATTAATGCAAGGGGGCCATCAACAAAGGCCTGCCAAAAATGAAAAAAAACACCTTCTAAATGTTTAAAAGGATAATAAAGGTTTTTTTGCACCTAAAAAAACACCTGCGGTGAACAAAATTGCTGTATTGAAAATTTTGTGCAAGGGGCCTCTATCAACAAAACTGGGCTGGGGAAAAAATGAAAAAACCTATCTAAATGTATAGGATAAAAACGGGTTTTTTTTTCACCCAAAAATACACCTGCCTGAGACAAAATTGCTGTATTGAAAATTTTAAGTGCAAGGTCCTCTACAACAAATGGCTGGGGAAAAGTGAAAAACACTTTTGAAATGTAACGGGTAATAAAGGTATTTTTTTTCACTTAAAAAAAACCTCGGGGGACGACAAAATTGCGTATTGAAATTAAGTGCCTCTTTTAACAAAGCTGGATGGGGGAAATGAAAAACACTATCTGAAATGTATACGGATATTTAAAAGGGGGGGTTTTTTTCACCCCAAAAATAACCTCGTTTCGAAAAACTGTAATAATATAAGTTCAGGTGGCCCTACAAAAATTTACGAAAAGTTTAAAAAAACCATTGAAAAATGTCAAATAAAGTTTGCACTTTTATATCCTTTTAAGAGCTTGTCTGTTTCGCCCCCGGGCCCCCCCCCCTGCCCCCCCTGAACAGGGAATGTCCCTTTAAATTCCAGCCCAACAAAACCCAAAATCTTTGGGCCAAAATCCAACTACCAAGTTCTAATTTCACAGCTAAAATAAACCCCCTTTCTGTGAAAAAAAATAAACAAAAAAAAAAACCCCCCCCCTAGCTGTTTTGCCCTTTAAAAGCTGTTGACTGGGCTTTTTGGCCCCGAGGGGCGGGAGATTCCCAGAGCGCGGGCCCCCTGAGGCAAACGAAGGGGGTGGGGCTATGTAAAAGAGGTATGGATTTTTCCAGCCATCGCAACTATACACATCCCAGTCATGACTCGACACACATCACCCTGCTCTATTCTCTAAATGATTTGCTGGCCGCCAAAATGACAGGGAAACTTGAAAATGGCCCCGATATTAAAAATTATGCACAGATTTAACCTAAAATTAAACGGTGATCTAAAAAATCGATCAAAAATAAAAACCGTGCCGATTTCACTTTTTCGATAAAACGCTCAACACTACCACCAACTAAAAAAAAACTGAATTATTTATTGCTAAAGAAAAAAATGAAAATTGGGGATAACTGAGACATGGCTGACGAGACTAGACTGATGGGTTTAAATTACATATATTTAGTAGAGATTGCAAAAGCTGGAAGGGGGGGAGGTGTATGTCTTTATGTAAAATCCTGCCAGTCACAACTACGGGAAGATATACAGGAAATGAACATGTGGAGCAGGGCTGGACTGGACCAAAAAAGCAGCTTTGGCACACAAACCTCCCTAGCCCTCATATATTAAAGGGGTTTTGCCACGATGTAATGTTGACGTGGGATCCTCCAAAATGGGTTTTTAATCACTTTTCTAAATATATGTGATTACAAAAATTGCAGTCTGAGAGAGCTACAGCCTTCCTTACATGCCCTTGGTTACTTCAAAGCGTCTATTAGATACGGCCTGACAAGAGCTGGACGGGCTTGCGCAGAGAGAGCTTCTTATCTGATGAGACTGAGCTGCAGAAGTTTTTAAGGCACCGGGTAGCAATATGTTTTCTTTTGTATACAGAATAATCTAGTTGTAGTGTGGTTAGATCCTGCTTTATCTGATGACAGGGAACATGAAGAAGCTTCAAGTGCTGTGTAGAATAGGTGTTGTCTTTTGTATATAGAATCCACAAGTTATAGTTTTTTTATTTCAGTGAACATGTCACAGGATCCCTGATGCAGCTTTGTGCGCTGGCTGTGTGCCTCTCTCTCTCTTTCAGCTCTGTGATTTGTTTACATTAGCTACTTAGCAGATAAGGCTCCTCCAGTCTGAGGCTGTGTCTGCTGTATTGACAATCCACTCTTGTACTGTTTATTATTTCACTTACGTTTTGAGATGCTCCCTTGGATTCCTCACTCCTCACTGGGCCCCACCCTCTCTCCCCTGCAGCTTCATGACTCAGCGTGATTTGTTTACATCCTGCTATCATGCTGACCAGAGGAACCTAAATGGTCTCTTGGCAAATCCCCTTTAACCCTCCCATTGCAAAAAACAAAGGCAGCAAGCTGTGTGTGTTGTGATGCATTCTGCTTTACTTTATTAAATATTTATTAAATATTTAAAACTCACTAATATAACATAAGAAACCAGCATAAGATAGATAATAAAAGTTAGACAATCAAACACTAGGGGCGACATGTCCAAATACGCAAGCGCGGTTTTTTTGGTCTAAATACTCTTGACGCCATATTCTCGATGTAAGTGAACTGTAAGATACCAAAACTAGGCACATTATACTCCCGGCACGACACATTGTAATACCTAAAAAGGCGCATTAAATATAGTAGCAATGATACGCTGCGCGCTTCCATAATGCAATGTACCTATTGAGGTGCATTACATACATTAATAATGATACGTAATGCACCTCTGTTACGCAATGCACCCTGATAGGCACATTATATACACTACCAATGATACGCCATGCGTCACGATTGCGCCTCTTTCAGCACAATGTGCCATTTTAGGTGCATTAAGTTTACTATGCAAGGTATACCAGACGTCAGATTTTTGAAAGGATCATACTTTCAGGCGCACTTTACACTGATTAAATGCGCCTAAAAACTGCCACGGTGACGCCAATTTTTGGACACGTTGCCTTAAGAGCCTCATGTATGAAAACTGCCTAGGTCTAAAACTCTCTTTGTTACCCATAGCAACCAATCAGAACGCCCCTCTCATTTCATATAGTGCTCTGGAAAAATGAAAGGGGAGCTCTGATTGGTTGCTATGAGCGACAAAGTGAGTTTTAGACCTAGACAATTTTCATACATGTGGCCCCTGATCCCATGGCCAAGGATTGGCGCCCACTCGCTCTTTTATCCAGGACAAGTATAGACCAGTGCAGCCACAAATAGCAGCATGTAGTGACCATTCCCCATAGTAGTGATTTACTCTTTCTACACAGCTTGTCTGCAGAGTATTGCCCTGCAGATAATGCGAGAAACTAGAAAACCATATTCACAGCCGGAATAAATAACAACTGAAGAGGACTTGTGACACCTCTTGATATGTCTGTTTTAGAAAACTATTTTTCCTATGAAATAATTATGGAGAATCTTTTTTAAAATTTACCATTGGGCTATTCCTCTGTTATTCCTCCTGGAAATGAACGGACAAACTGGGGTCTTAAATGTTTCCTCTCCCCTTGTTAAAGGTCTATGTTCCTAAACAGTAACAAGGTCCAGTCATCACTGACTATATCAGTCTGTGTAGGAACACATCCTATTACAAGAGAGTGGTTAGGGTAAGTCTACACTAGAGATGGGCGAATTGATTCTAACAAAGTGGAATTCGTTTAGAATTTCAGGAAAACTTCGATTCTGAACGAAGTCGAAGTTTGTGGTGATTCGCGTGAACGAAGCATGTTTTTAATTGATAAAAGGCTGCAGCACATGGTGTTACTGGGGCAAAGACTCTGGGAGGAAGAAAGGCGTACCCTACATGACATGTGAAGAGATGAAACCAATCAGAGACCAGCGGGCTTCTGTGACGTCACCGCACTATATAAGTCCGGGCGCGACGCTGGCAGCTCACACTGCTCTCACTGTTCTGTGTAGGGAAGCTGCTGCCGCTGCTGCTCGTGATATCTCATACTAAAGAACTAACTTTTCTACAGCGATTTTTTGGGGGTGTCACAGGTTGTCTCAGAGACTGCATCTAATTCTAATTTTGTGGGTTATTGGAACTGAAGTCCAGTGTGCGTCCAATGCAGCTGCATATACATTTTAATGCTATCTGCTCAGTTTTTGAGCACATTGAATATCCAAGGGTTATCTAAGCCTGCTGCTCGTTGTATTCTTAAAGAAACCAAGCTTTTTTTTACAATCCAAATACCACATAATTTTGGTTGCCCCATTTCTTTTGCGCAATTTAGATCCAGGGGTTAATTAAGCGTTGTTCTGCTGTTGTGGTCACTAAAAGAAACAGTGTTTTTCAAGCTAAAAAATTTTGCCTGTAGATAATTCAATCCAGTTATACGAGTTTTTCTGTGTTGTTTCCGAAAAATACCCCGTTTAACCGCTACAAAGCGGTAATTGTTGGCAGCACATACTTTGCGCATTTACTCCAAGGGTAACAAAGTATTTTCTGCATTTTGTTCAGTAAAGAAACGTTTTTCACTGCCAAAGAAGAAATTTTGCCTGTAGCATAATTCATATCCGAAGGCTAATTAAGCCTGTTTGTGCTTTTATATTCAGTAAACTATACAGAGTTTTTAAACGGCACATACAAGTACATTTTTCCTGCCCATTTGTGGAGCACAATTTATATCCAAGGGTTACCCAAGCTTGTTAGTGAGTTCATTTGGAGTCAAATACAAGGTGTATATTTATCATATACAGATATCTTCATCAAACAGTGTCTTTACATTTTTAGAACAAACATATGTCAGACAGAGGGGTTTGGCAGGCTCTTCACCTGGGGAGTGGCAGTGGTACAAACATTCCTGGAGCAGGCCTAGGTCGCAGCACAGCAAGGGACGCCCGCAGCAGGGGTCACTTGGTGAGGCCAACAACTGCCGCTGTCATCTAGCGGCTGTGTGTTGTTCAGCAACCTAATGGTTCTTGATTGGTTGACTAGGTCATCCACTTCCCTCCCAGATGACATCTGACAACCCCACCAAGAGTCGGGGGGAACGTCAGACACACCCTTAAGTTGGCCCAGGGCCCCGGGGAGCGGGTCGGGCGGGCCCTCACCTGTCCTAAACCCGCCACTGTCCCATTCGGTTCCCTCAGCCAGAAGATCTACTATTGGTCTGGCTCAGCGCCACTATACAGCGAGGACGAGAAATTTTGGGAGGACAGTCAGCAGCTATTTGGCAACGAAGAGGTGGGGCAGACACCCCCTGTTTTCTTGCAGTATTAAATGTGGAGAGGGGCATGGGAGGTTTTTTTGACGAGGGGTAAGCCTCTGCATACCAAGACCGTTGAGGACAGCAGTGACAATCAAACACCCCATGATAATAAAACGTGGTGGTTTGAATCCATTTTCCTGCATTACATCAGTTTGTTCAAATCACTTATGGAACTTGAACTGAAGGAGACATAACTACAGGAATTTTTTTTAGGTGTTTATTTGCATTCTGGCCATTGTTGGTTAAATTCAGTCAAAACTGGAATGAGACAGAACAAAAAAAGCAAAAGCAAAGTGAAAACTGGCTTTGATGAAAAGGGGACCTCCCTGTAATGGTGGAAAAAGGGGAGGCCCTCCCCTGTTAACATGGAAAAAGGGAGGCCCCCCCCTGTTAACATGGAAAAAGGGGAGGCCGGGTCCCCTTTTTAACGGGGGAAAAAAAGGGGAGGCCATCCCCTGTTAAGGTGGAAAAAGGGGAGACCCTCCCCTTTTACCTGTTTCATCAATTTCCCTTTTGTTCAATAATTTCCCCTGTTAATAATTTATTCCTGTTCATCAATTTCCCCCTGTTCAATAATTTCCCCCTGTTAATATATTTATTCCTGTTCATCAATTTCCCCTGTTCATCAATTCCTGTCTGCCCGTGTACCCGACCTTTTTGCTACGTTACCTGACCTCGAATCTCCGCCGCCTGCCCTGACCTGTTGGCCTGACCTTTGACTACGAGTTTCGTCTTACGATTTGGTACCTCATGGCGCCTCGGTTGCCACCGCCAGCTGGTCACGCCAGGGTTAGCGACCTGGTGGGACTCCCGCCGCAGCAAGTCCATCCCGCTTTGCGGCGTGCTCTGGTGAAAACTGGGACCTACTTAGATCCCGCTCCCTGGCGTGGCTATTGGCATTGCTTGCGGTGGTCAAGTGTATCCACTACCGCTTTCCATGACAACATGAAGCATTGGAATGACGTTATTCATCCCATAGTCCTGGCGACTGCCAAATAACACATGTCCGCATGAAAGGGCCTGAGCAAATGGCAGGTGACACGCATGAGCTGCCACTGGCCGACATTAAAATTACACAGGGGTGTACTCCGTCCCTTGGGTCATCAATAAACCATTAAAAGCCTTTCTCTGTTCATAGAGTCATTCCAACATATGGAGGCTGGAATTCCACCGTTTGGAAATGTCACATATCAGCCTATGTTGGGGGAATCCGGTGTGCCGCTGCAGCTTAAGGAGGGTGTGATTGGTGTTGTAAGAATGCTGGAAGTGCATGCAAAAATTTCCTGGCCCTTTTTAATGTCTTGCAGATGGGTGTAAGACTTGAACAACCTGATGGAGCATTTCCTCCGTGTGTGACTTTTTGTTCGCCTCATCCTGTCCACTTGGATCATCAAAAATCTTTAATGGCCTTTCCCCTGTTTTAATAATTTCCCCCTGTTTAAAATATTTATTCCCTTTTTTCAACAAATTTCCCCCTTTAATATATTTATTCTTGTTCATCATTTCCCCCTGTTAATATATTTATTCCTGTTCATCAATGTCCCCCTGTTCAATAATTTCCCCCTGTTAATATATTTATTCCTGTTCATCAATTTGCTCCTGTTCATACATTTCCCCCTGTTAATATATTTATTCCTGTTCATCAATTTCCCCCTGTTCATCAGTTCCTATCTGCCCATGTACCCGACTTTCTGCTACATTACCTGACCTCGAATCTCCACTGCCTGCCCAGACCTGTTGGCCTAACCTTTGACTACGTGTTTCGTCTTACAATTCTGTACCTCGCTACGCCTCGGCTGCCACCTCAAGCTAGTTGCGCCAGGGGTAGCGACCTTTGGTAAAAACTCCCGCTGCAGAAAGTCCATCCTGCCTTGCGCGGGCTCTGGTGAAAACCGGACCTACTTAGACCCCGCTCCCTGCTGTGGCCGCTACCACCACTTACGGTGGTCCAGGGGAGCTACTAAACCCTTTTCGTTACAATGGCTGAAGTGAATGCCAAGTTTCCTGGCCATTCTTTGAATGGTGCAGAGGCCACCACTTGAAAAGTGAGGGACTGCAGTACCACCAACTTGGACAGGAGCACGGTCAGCTTCTGCACTTAGGGATGGCAGACACATACTGCTGTCCCCTTGGCAATCGCTCGGTGAACACGCTGGCACCATCAGTGCCGAGGAGCAGGAGTACTGGACCGGGAGATGTTGTAATAGACAGGGGGTTGTCTTCGGCAGAGGTGGTGAAGCCTTCTGCCTGAAATGGGAGGGCATGCCATGGGTGCTACAGCTGTTGGACAGGATGGACCACCACATCTGAAACACGTATGGTGACACTGGGATGATGTTTATGCCGGGCCGTGGTGCCAGCGTTCGGTCCCTGGTCACGCTTTACTTTCTGCCCACAGATTCTACACATAGTTATGTTCAACTCTCCTCTGGTGTCTCGTCAAAAAACTGGCACACCGCCGAGTAGGTGATTTTACCAAACCCAAAGCGCTGCACTGACTGACTGTTACTGCTGCGACCCGGTGAGGGCCCCCGTCCGCTACTTTCTAGGACCTGCAAAGTGGGTGGTCTAAATCGTGGCCGTTTGGCTCCCAACCGCGCACTGCTGCCACTCTGCTGACTCCTGGCCACACTACCGACTTACAGGCTGTGCCACTGCCTGACACGCAAGTTGCTGCTCTCTTTTCCCTATGATAATGATGAACCCTTGTACACTGTGGGTCTGGGTCAGCTGATAGCATCACATGGCTTTCAAAACCCAGTAGCTGATGACACCCAAATTTACATCTCCCCCCAGACATTAACTCTCTACTATCCAAAATCCCAGATTGTCTGTCGTCCAAATCCTCCTTCTTCTCCTCCCGTCTCCTAAAACTTAATGTAGAGATAACGTAATGCTTCCAGGGCGGGGACAATGGGTAGTCGAGGGTAGGCGACCACGTAGGGCGCCACTTCATCCCAGGGAGAAAAGGGGGCACAAGGAGTCATGGAGTGGACTGAAATTTCTGTTTGGGGGGCACTTTATGCCTTGTTTAACTAGGGTACCAGAATAACTTGTCCCAGCCTCGCCTGCTTCTCCCGGCTCCCATGTGCGATCGGCTACATCGATTAGTGTTTGCCTATCACTGCCGTCCTCCTCAACGGTGTCACTGTACAAAGCCTGACCGCTCGCAACATAACCCCCATTGCAACCTCCTCATCACTATTTGCCCGCTTCTCTGCCCAAAAAGCAGCGGATGTCTTCCCCACCTCTTTGCTGCCCACTGTCCTCAAATAGTTGGTCCTCACTGTATAGTGGTGCAGAGGCCACAGCACACAGTAGTTCTCTGGTTGTGGGAAGTGAACGGGACAAAGGGGGGTTGAGGACAGGTGAGAGCCCCTCACCTGCTCCCAGGCCATCCCAACAAGGGGTGTGTGTGACAAACCCACGACTCTTGGCTGGGGTTGTCAGATGTCATCTGGGAGAAAGTGTATGACCTAGTGTGTGGTCAACACATGGCCGGTAGATGACACCGGATGCTGTGGCCTCGCAAGGTAACTCCTGCTGTGAATTCCCCTTACTGTGCTGCGTTCTGTGGTGGCTCCGGTACCCTACTACTGTGTTCTTTGACGCTATGGTAGGATCGTAGCCCTCAGCTTGTTTTTTTCCAGCTATCGCTGCCATGACTTTATCAGGCTACATTCCCGCTTCAGTTTTTTGGTCAGTTTTGCCCCTGTAAGTGCCCAGGGTATTTTATAGTGAAGCGATTCTAAGAGCGGCGGCAGTCATATGCATGTCATACTAAAACACAACATTGTATGAAGACCAAACCAAGCTCCCTCTGTATATTTAAGCATGGCACAACATTCTACAGTACCCTACAGGCTCTGTGCAGCCTGGGAATAGCTGTTTTTTAACATGATTCGTCCCGAAGTAATTCGGACTGAAACGAATTTTGCGAAGTCGGCGAATCGAGTTTTTGAGAAATTCGCCCATCTCTAGCCTACACCAATTTTTAATTTATTCTTAAATAGCTGAAAATGTGCTGAAAACCACCAGATTTATTTACAAAACTGTCAGTGTAAAAACCACAGCTGCAGAACCCCCATCGCCGTTACGAGCCACGCCTTGTATCCTTAGGGAAATTTTTCAAAATTTCTGCACCGAATCAGTGTTAAATCCTTGTTGTAAAATTCCACCTATAAGAGGAGAATTAGACACTGATTTTCAGCCTCCTATATACTGTAAAGTACTGACGTCCATTCTTTTACATCGCTGAAAAGAAAGCAGCGGCAACCGACCAAGCGATGACAGGCCTGATGGTCCTACGACTGATGATGTGCTCGCTTGTCTGTTGTCCGGAACACTGGAAGGGGTGGCTTTGTCTTGTACCTCTAGCTTCATGTCCTATACTCCTCCTTGCTCGCTTACCACCTCTAGTTTGCTCCATGTTAAAAAATATAAATATTAAAAAGGTCAAGAGTTGTTCACAGTCTCTTATTGAAGAACTGTATTCCAAAGACAGCAAATCACAAGTGTTCTTAAGTCCCTATAATTTCCAACTGGTAACTAGGATGAGAAATAGACTTTTTTCTATGGAATATCTGGGAAATGGGGTCTTATGGAAGAACCCTGACAGCAAGACAGCACATCAAAAGTGTTCTTGAATCCCTATACTTTGCCACTGGCAAATAGGAGTAGAAATAATTATTTTTCTATGGAATATCTGTGGAATGGGGTCTTATGAAGAACTGTGAAAGCAAGACAGCACATCAAAAGTATTCTTGAATCCCTATAATTGGCAACTAGGATTAGAAACAGAATTTTTTCTATGGAATATCTGTGAAATGGGGTCTTATGGAAGAACCCTGATAGCAAATCAACAGTGTTCTTACATGCCTATACTTTTCAACTGGCAAATATGATTAAAAACAGAATTCTTTCTATGGAATATCTGTGAAATGGGGTCTTATGGAAGAACCCTGACAGCAAATCATCTGTGTTCTTAATTGCCTATACTTTGCAACTGGCTAGTGTTGAGCGATTATTATCGACAAAGTTGAAATCGGCACAGTTTTTATGGTGATCGGATTTTTTAGATCATGCGATAATTTAGGTTAAAATCTGTGCATCATCTATTAAGATCGCGCCATTTTCGGCGCTTCCTGTAATTTTGGTGGCCAGCAAATCAGAAATTTCAGAATAAGCAGGGTGAGTGTGTGTGCGACGTCATGCTGGGATGTGTATGGTTGCGATTGGCTGGGAAAAAATCACATGACCTCGTTTTACATAGAACAGCATTTCCTGTTCAGCCTCAGGTTTTCTCACGTCTCAGAGCAGAAAGACGTGGCGCTCTGCTTGTGTCCAAACAGCTCAGCGAAATTATTATATTTCTTCACAAGAAACCCTTTCTATTAGCTGTGATCCTTACAATTTAGTTAGATTAGAGATTGGAAGATTTTATATAGTTAGGTAGAGAATTTTAAAGGAGGGATCTACCGCTGTAAAGTCAGGGGGGGAGCGGAGGGGGGGCCCCCGTGGGCGAAAAACAAGACAAGTTCTATAAAGAATACTGGATAAAGGGTTTACCCGACTTTGTGTAGACATTGCAATAGCTTTATTATTAAAAATTTTCTTTGAAAAATTTCCTGGATATTGGGCAGCCCGAACTTATAGTAGACACTTCTTTTCTAGTAAATGCAGGTCTCTTTGTTATGTGCAAAACTCCACTTTTTTTTATCAGTATACATTTCGATAGGTTTCATTTTCAATTTTGCCCATTCCACTTTGTTGATATACCACCTTGTACTTAAATTAGAATCCAGCAAGTCAGCACAGGTTGATAGGTGCCAAAAATACCTTGTAATATCCGAATAAATTTTCAGATACTTGTTTTTTCACTTTGGGCGCACTACAGCTTTGTTCATTGAGGGCACCCTTTCACTTAAATGTGAATACTGCAATTTTTTTTGTCCCACGGTGAATTGATAGGTGCCAAAAAAAATACTTTTATTATCCGAATACATTTCAGGGTACGGGGTTTTTTTACTTTGGCTCAGGCCAGCTTTTTTGATAGATCTACTTTGCAGTTAAATTTGAATACAGCAATTTTGTAGTCACCACAGGTGAATTGATAGGTGCCAAAAATACCTTGTATTATCCGAATACATTACAGATACGTGTTTTTTGCACTTTTGCCCAGTCCAGATTTGTTGATATAGCCACCTTGCAGTTAAATTTGAATTCAGCAATTGTGTTAGTTACCACGGTGAATTGATAGGTGCCAAAAAAATACCTTTTATTATCCGAATACATTACAGATACGTGTTTTTTCACTTTGGGCGCACTACAGCTTTGTTCATTGACGCAGCTTGCACGTAAATCTGAAAACAGCAATTTTATAGTCACCACAGGTGAATTGAAAGGTGCAAAAAATACCGTGTATTATATGAAAACATAACAGATACGTATTTTTTTGCACTTTTGCCCAGTCCAGTTTATTGATAGAGACACCTTGCAGTTAAATTTGAATCCAGCAATTTTGTTTTGATTAGAGGGATTTGAGAATAGCTGTGATTTGCCGTCTTTTAATAAGAGACTTTCCAAAACTATTCCATACCTCTCAAATTTTTATATTTCTGAACATGGAGTGAAATGCAGGTGGAAAGCGAGCAAAGAGGGGGGTAGCATATGGAGGTAGAGGTACGAGAGAAGGTGCTCCTTCCAGTGCTGGCGACAACACGCATGCCAGCGGATCGTCAGTTGCAGGACCGTCAGGCCTGTCCTCGCTGGGTCAGGGCCCTGTGAATCTCAGTAACGAACAGCGTCGCCAATCTGTCCTTCAGTGGTTAATGCAACCTGCATCCAGCAGTCTTACCTCCTCGTCCTCCCAGTCACGGCCACAAATGTCGTCATCAGCATCATCAGCATCCGTCCAATATGAAGCAGCCCAAATGTCAACTCGTGTACCCACCACTGTGGATAATCCATTGTCTGAAGACCTCTTTGATGACAAAATGAGGTAGGGGTAAGACGGCATGGTAAAAGATAAAGATAATGATATAGTCTGCTCTGACGCCCAGTTACTGATGCCATCAGAGGAGGAGAAGGAAGCCGGTCACTCGGCTAAGATCCCGGGCAGTCGGCAACGCCTTGCAAGCCCTCTTGCTTGTAGCCCAGTTTCTGGATGCAGAAAGTCAGGACGCCCAAAGTAACTGTGTTGATGATGATGATGATGACGACATTGCGGATCCCCTGTGGTCTTTCCGCAGAATTTGCTAGAGAGCGATTAATCAGTGGACGAGGAGGAAGACGATGGGGTAGTGTCAATACGGGTCCCCCCACCAAAAGGGAGGGGGGTGGTCGCAGAAAGTCCGCTGATCTGATTCGCCAGCCACGGTCAGCGCAAACCCCTCTCCTCGCTTATCGCCGTCAAAATGGTCCCGGACCTCTCAAGCCTGGGCCTTCTTTGAGCAAGCCTCTGATTCACCCAGCGATGTCATATGCTGCCTTTGCCGTAAATGCATAAGTAGAGGCTAAGAACCTTAAGTGGTTAACCACCACCAACATGTCTAGTCACATGCAGCGAATGCATGAGTTGAAATGGAGGCAACACCAGTCCCAAAAAAGGCCCGACCCAAGCGGGGCCTCCAACACTGTTTACACCCTCTGTCTCCGCCTCCTCCTCCTCCGCCACCCCCAAGCTTCCTCAGCTGCCAAGTTTCAGAGTCATGATCAGGATCAGCCTCCGCTTCAGCATCCAGCGTCGCTCAAGTACCACCAGCACCACCAGAGACCCATCCTATCCCTTCTCCTTCCGCCAGTTTTTACGACCTGCACGCCGTACAGCGGGCCAGTCTAGCAGCCAGCCTTCTGTCTTCCCGGTTTGGGAGCAAAAAAAACACTTTAAACCCCAAAAACCCTCCCAACAAAAGCCCGAATGTCGGCATTGCCAGGCTTTTGGCCTTGGAAATGTTGCCTTTCCGTTGGTGGACACAGATGGGTTCCGCCACGTCATGGCCCTTGCCTGCCCCAATACCCGGGTGCCCGGGAGGATTTCTTTGCCAGAAAAGGTCCCTGCCTGGCCAGCCACGTGTATTAAAATTTTTAAGGCGTTTTTTGATCTGTGGCCCGGAAAAATCCCTCTGACCACCGCCAAAAGGATAGTAAGCACGGCCAGGCCCCTATTCTTGTGACAGCTCACTGGTTTGCTGGGTGGATGTCTTGGGGTG
>JAODAL010058367.1:0-22133 GCA_025379985.1 Phyllomedusa bahiana
TTATATGGGGTGTACTGGTTATATGGGGGTGTACTGGTTATATGGGGTGTACTGGTTATATGGGGAGATACTGGTTATATGGGAAGGTACTGGCTATATGGAGTGTACTGGTTATATGGGGGTGTACTGGTTATATGGGGTGTACTTGTTATATGGGGAGTTACTGGTTATATGGGAAGGTACTGGTTATATGGGGAGGTACTGGTTTTTTGCAGGTGTACTGGTTATATGGGGGTGTACTGGTTATATGGGGATGTACTGGTTATATGCAGATGTACTGGTTATATGGGGGTGTACTGGCTATATGGGGGTGTACTGGTTATATGGGGGTGTACTGGTTATTTGGGGTGTACTGGTTATATGGGGTGTACTGGTTATATGCAGGTGTACTGGCTATATGGGAGTGTACTAGTTATATGTGGATGTACTGGTTATATCTGGTGTACTGGATATATGGGGTTTACTGGTTATATGGGGAATACTGATTATATGGGGTTTTATTGTTATTTGGGTAACTGGTTTTAAAGGGGGCCCCTGGGTTTTATGGGGTGACTGGTTATATGGGGTAACTGGTTATAGGGGTGAATGGTTATATGGGGGTAAAATGGGAATATGGATGATGGTTTTATGAGGTAACTGGTTATTTTGGGGTGCACTTGTTATTTGGGGTGTACTGGTTATATGGGGTGCATGGGTTTTGTGGGGTGTCTGTTTGTGGGTGCAATAATTATTCAGGTGTACTGGTTATATGGGGGGACGGGGTTTTGAATTACTGGTTATAGGGGGTTTCTGGTTATGGGGTGTCTGGTTATTTGGGGGTATGGTTTAGGGGTGTACTGGTTTATGAGGTGTACTGGATAGGGGTGTATAGTTAATGTGGTGTACTGGTTTATGGGGGTGTACGGGTATATGGATGATGGGTTTTATGGGGTGTACTGGGTTTTATTGGTTTACTGGATAATGGGGTTTATGGTAATATGGGGAAAAACGTTATTGGGGTTTATGGCTTTTTGGGGTGCATGGTTTTTTATGGGGTGTACTGGCTTATGTTGTGTATGGTTATATGGGGTGCAAGGTTATATGGGGGGATACTGGGTTTTTGGGGGTGTACTGGTTATATGGGGTGCTTGGTTAATGGGGTGTATGGGTTTTATGGGGTGCTTGGTTATATGGGGTGCATGGGTTTTATGGGGGGATACTGATTTTATGGGGGGCATGGTTTTAAAGGGTGCCTGGTTATATGGGGGATATGGGTTTTGGGGTCCCTGGTTTATGGGGTGCAAAGGGGTTTTATGGGTATATGGTTTATATGGGGTGCACCCGGTTTTTATGGGGTGCATGGTTAATGGGTATACTGGCTAATGGGGGACTGGTTATTTGGGGTATAATGGTTTTATGGGGTGACTGGTTTTTTATGGGGTCACTGGTTATATGGGGTGCACTGGTTTATGGGGGTAACTGGTTATGGGGGTGTACTGGTTATATGGGGGATATGGGTTTTATGGGGTGCACTGGTTATATGGGTGACTGGTTATATGGGGTATACGGCTATATGGGGTTACGGTTATATGGGATACTGTTTTATGGGGTAACCCGGGTTTTATGGGGTGTTTTGGTTATAGGGGTATAGGTTATAAAAGGGGGCATGGTTTTTTTTGGGGGTACTGGTTAAAGGGGTATATTGGCTAAAGGGGGTTACTGGTTATATGGGGTATACAGGATATATGGGGGGATGGTTTATGGGGTGCATGGTTATATGGGGTGTACTGGTTATTGGGGTATCCTGGCATATGGGGTGCCTGGTTTTATGGGGAAATGGTTATATGGGGTGTACTGGTTTTATGGGGTAACTGGTTTATGGGGTGTTTCGGTTATATGGGGGGGATACTGGATATTGGGGTGTATGGTTTATGGGGTATACTGGTTATATGGGGTTTTTACTGGTTTATGGGGGGGAAAATGGTTATTGGGTATACTGGGTTTTTAAAGGGGTATACTGGCTAAGGGGGGGTACTGTTTTATGGGGGTGTACGGTTATATGGGGTTAAAATGGTTTATGGGGTGTATGGTTATATGGGGTATCTGGTTTATGGGGGGGTACTGGTTTTGGGGGTACTGGTTATATGGGTATACTGGTTTTTGGGGGCTGGTTATATGGGTATACTGGTTATATGGGGTGAGGTTAATGGGGTGTACTGGTTTTTTGGGGTTTTCGGCTATATGGGGTGTAATGGGTTAATGGGGTATACTGGTTTATGGGGTGCACTGGTTATATGGGGTGTACTGGTTATATGGGGTTACTGGTATATGGGGGGATATGGTTATGGGGGGTATGGTTTTATGGGGGTGTAGGGTATATGGGGGTGTTATGGTTATTGGGGGTTTTTATGGTTATATGGGCTATACTGGTTATATGCGGGTGTACTGGCTATATGGGGGTGTACTGGTTATATGGGGGTGTACTGGTTATATGGGATATACTGGCTATAGGGGTTTTCCCTTTTTTGGGGTTTTGGGGTTTTAAAAAAAATGGGGGTGTATGGCCCCATTGGGGGGTGTAAACTGGTTATTATGGGGGTGTATGGGGTTTTATCGGGTACTGGTTATATGGGGTGCATGGTTATATTGGGGTATACTGGTTTATATGGGGGTTTTACTTGGTTATATGGGGTTTTATGGTTTTTTATGGGGTATACTGGCTATATGGGGGTGTACTGGTTATATGGGGGGTGTACTGGTTATATGGGGTATACTGGTTATATGGGATGTAAGGTTATTTGGGGTGTACTGGTTATCGGGGGGATAAGGTTATTGGGGGGGTTCTGGTTTTTGGGGTGTTGGTTTTTATGGGGGATACTGGTTATATGGGGTGTTCTGGTTATATGGGGTTTAATGGTTAATTTGGGGTGCATGGTTATATGGGGTGTTGGGTTTTAGGGGTATCTGGCTATATGGGGGTGTATGGTTTTTTGGGAATGGGGTTATTTTGGGGGGGCATGGTTATTGGGGTGTACTGGTTATAGGGGGGGTCCTGGCTATTGGGGGGTCCTGGTTTATGGGGTTACTGGGTTTATGGGGGTATGGTTATATGGGGTTTTTCTGGTTTTTAAGGGGGGTACTGGTTATAGGGGTAACTGGATATATGGGGGGGTCTGGTTATATGGGGAATGGTTTTATGGGGTATACTGGGTTTTGGGGGTGTACTGGTTTTTATGGGGTATATGGTTAAAATGGGGATAGGCTATATGGGGGTGTACTGGTTATATGCAGCGGTACTGGTTATATGGGGGTGTACTGGCTATATGGGGGTGTACTGCCTATATGGGGTATACTGGTTATATGGGGTGTACTGGTTATATGGGGGTGTACTGCCTATATGGGGTATACTGGTTATATGGGGTGTACTGGTTATATGGGGTATACTGGTTATATGGGGTGCACTGGTTATATGGGGTTTTTCTTTTGGGTTTTATGGGGGGATTCTGGATATGGGGGTTTTTTATTGGTTTTATGGGGTAACTGGTTATATGGGGTGCACTGGTTATTGGAATTTTACTGGTTTATGGGGTATCTGGGTATTTGGGGGTATACTGGCTAAATTGGGTGTACTGGTTATATGGGGGTGCACTGGCTTTATGGGGGTGTACTGGTTATATGGGGGTGTACTGGTTATATGGGCTATACTGGTTATATGCGGGTGTACTGGCTATATGGGGGTGTACTGGTTATATGGGGGTGTACTGGTTATAGGGAAAAATTGGCTATTTGGGGGTTACTGGTTATATGGGGGTACTTGGGTTTTTGGGAATGGTATATGGGGGACTGGTTTTATGGGGTATTGGTATATGGGGGGGTTTTGGGTTTTTGTGGGTGTTTTGGTTTTTTTTTTGGGGTTATTTTTTATATGGGGGGCACTTGTTATGGGGTGTACTGGTTATATGGGGTGCACTGGTTATATGGGGTGCACTGGTTATATGGGGTGTACTGGTTATATGGGGTGCACTGGTTATATGGGGTGCACTGGTTATATGGGGTGTACTGATTATATGGGGTGCACTGGTTATATGGGGTGCACTTGTTATATGGGGTGTACTGGTTATATGGGGTATACTGGCTATATGGGGTGTACTGGTTATATGGGGTATACTGGTTATATGGGGTGCACTGGTTATATGGGGTGTACTGGTTATATGGGGTATACTGGCTATATGGGGTATACTGGCTATATGGGGTGTACTGGTTATATGGGGGTGTACTGGCTATATGGGGGTGTACTGGTTATATGGGGGTGTACTGGTTATATGGGGGATATGGTTTTTTGGGGTGCACTGGCTTTATGGGGGGGTATGGTTTTATGGGGGTGTTTGGTTAATTTGGGATATACTGGCAAAAGGGTGTACTGGTTTATGGGGTATATGGTTTATGGGGGTGTTCTGGTAATGGGGGTGTAATTTGGTTTTAAGGGGGGGGGTGTACTGTTATTTGCGGTGTTTTCGGTTATATGGGGTGCATGGTTTTATGGGGGTTTATGGTTTAGGGGGGTATGGTTATATGGGGTTTACTGGTTATATGGGGTATACTGGTTATATGGGGGGGATTTGGCTATATGGGGGTGTACTGGCTTTATGGGGGTGTACTGGGTTTTATGGGTATATGGTTTTTTTGGGGTTTTGTTTTAAAGGGGTTACTGGGGTTTTAAAGGGGGTGTACTGGTTTTATGGGGGTGTATGGTAATGGAGTGTTGGTTTATATGGGGTGCACTGGTTATTGGGGTATACGGTTTTTTTATGGGGGTACTGGTTATATGGGGTTACTGGTTTTTGGGTGTACGGTTTTATGGGGGGATGGTTATAGGGGTGAATTGTTTTATGGGGTGCATGGTTATATGGGGTGTACTATTATATGGGGTGCACTGGTTTTAAAAGGGGGATTCTGGTTATATGGGGGTGAATTTTAATGGGTGCACTTTTGGGTTTTTGGGGTGTCTGGTTAAATGGGGTGCAGGTTATATGGGGGGGCACTTGTTATAGGGGGGTGACTGGTTTTTTGGGGTGCACTTGTTATATGGGTCACTGGTTTTATGGGGTATAAATTTTTTATTGGGGGAAATTGTTTATGGGTGTACTGATTTTATGGGGTGCACGGTTATTGGGGTGTATGATTATATGGGGGCATGGTTTTTTTGGGGTGATGGTTATTTTTTGTACTGGTTATATGGGGGGTGCACTTGTTATATGGGGTGCACTGGTTTATGGGGGGATGATTTATGGGGTGCCCCGGTTTTATGGGGTGCATGGTTATAGGGGTTTTAGTATATGGGGTGCAGGTTAAATGGGGGCATTTTTATATGGGGTGCATGGGGTTTTATGGGGTGTAAGGGGTTTTATGGGGTGCACTGGTTATATGGGGTGCACTTGTTATATGGGGTGTACTGGTTATATGGGGTGCACTTGTTATATGGGGTGAAATGTTTATATGTGGTATATTTTTTATATGGGTGCCTTGTTATATGGGGTGTACTGGCTATATGGGGGTGTACTGGTTATATGGGGGTGTACTGGTTATATGCGGTGTACTGGTTATATGGGGTGCACTGGTTATATGTGGTGTACTGGTTATATGGGGTGCACTGGTTATATGGGGATGTACTGGTTATATGGGGTGTACTGGTTATATGGGGTGTAATGATTATATGGGGTATACTGGTTATATGGGGTATACTGGTTATATGGGGTATACTGGTTATATGGTTTGCACTGGTTATATGGGGTGTACTGGTTATATGGGGGTGTACTGGCTATATGGGGGTGTACTGGTTATATGGGGTGCACTGGTTATATGGGGTATACTGGTTATATGGGGTGTACTGGTTATATGGGGTATACTGGTTATATGGGGTGTACTGGTTATATGGGGTGCACTGGTTATATGGGGTGCACTGGTTATATGGGGTGCACTGGTTATATGGGGTGTACTGATTATATGGGGTGCACTGGTTATATGGGGTATACTGGTTATATGGGGTGCACTTGTTATATGGGGTGCACTGGTTATATGGGGTGTACTGGTTATATGGGGTGCACTGGTTATATGGGGTGCACTTGTTATATGGGGTGTACTGGTTATATGGGGTGCACTTGTTATATGGGGTGCACTGGTTATATGGGGTATATTTGTTATATGGGGTGCACTTGTTATATGGGGTGTACTGATTATATGGGGTGCACTGGTTATATGGGGTGTACTGGTTATATGGGGTGCACTGGTTATATGGGGTGCACTGGTTATATGGGGTGTACTGGTTATATGGGGTGCACTGGTTATATGGGGTGCACTGGTTATATGGGGTATACTGGTTATATGGGGTGCACTGGTTATATGGGGTGTACTGGTTATATGGGGTGTACTGGTTATATGGGGTGCACTGGTTATATGGGGTGCACTTGTTATATGGGGTGTACTGGTTATATGGGGTGCACTTGTTATATGGGGTGCACTGGTTATATGGGGTATACTGGTTATATGGGGTGCACTTGTTATATGGGGTGTACTGGTTATATGGGGTGCACTGGTTATATAGGGTGCACTGGTTATATGGGGTGCACTGGTTATATGGGGTGTACTGGTTATATGGGGTGCACTGCTGATATGGGGTGTACTGGTTATATGGGGTGTACTGGTTATATGGGGTGCACTGGTTATATGGGGTGTACTGGTTGTATGGGGTGCACTGGTTATATGGGGTGCACTGGTTATATGAGGTATACTGGTTATATGGGGTGCACTGGTTATATGGGGTGCACTGGTTATATGGGGTATACTGGTTATATGGGGTGCACTGGTTATATGGGGTGTACTGGTTATATGGGGTATACTGGTTATATGGGGTGCACTGGTTATATGGGGTGCACTGGTTATATGGGGTATACTGGCTATATGGGGTGTACTGGTTATATGGGGTATACTGGTTATATGGGGTGCACTGGTTATATGGGGTGTACTGGTTATATGGGGTATACTGGCTATATGGGGTGTACTGGTTATATGGGGTATACTGGTTATATGGGGTGTACTGGTTATATGGGGTGTTTTGGTTATATGGGGTATACTGGTTATATGGGGTGCACTGGTTATATGGGGTGTACTGGTTATATGCGGTATATTGGCTAAATGGGGTGTACTGGTTATATGGGGTGTACTGGTTATATGGGGGTGTACTGGTTATATGGGGTGCACTGGTTATATGGGGTGTACTGGTTATATGGGGTGCACTGGTTATATGGGGTGCACTGGTTATATGGGGTGTACTGGTTATATGGGGTGTACTGGTTATATGGGGTGTACTGGTTATATGGGGTGTACTGGTTATATGGGGTATACTGGTTATATGGGGTGTACTGGTTATATGGGGTGTACTGGTTATATGGGGTATACTGGTTATATGGGGTGTACTGGTTATATGGGGTATACTGGTTATATGGGGTATACTGGTTATATGGGGGTGTACTGGTTATATGGGGTATACTGGTTATATGGGGTATACTGGTTATATGGGGGTGTACTGGTTATATGGGGTGTACTGGTTATATGGGGTATACTGGTTATATGGGGTGTACTGGTTATATGGGGGTGTACTGGTTATATGGGGGTGTACTGGTTATATGGGGTATACTGGTTATATGGGGTGTACTGGTTATATGGGGTATACTGGTTATATGGGGTGCACTGGTTATATGGGGTGCACTGGTTATATGGGGTATACTGGTTATATGGGGTGTACTGGTTATATGGGGTATACTGGTTATATGGGGTGTACTGGTTATATGGGGTGTACTGGTTATATGGGGTATACTGGTTATATGGGGTATACTGGTTATATGGGGGTGTACTGGTTATATGGGGTATACTGGCTATATGGGGTGTACTGGTTATATGGGGGTGTACTGGTTATATGGGCTATACTGGCTAAATGGGGGTGTACTGGTTATATGGGGGGGATGTTTTAAAGGTTATATATGGGGGTGTACTGGTTATATGGGATATACTGGCTATATGGGTGTACTGGTTATATGGGGTATACTGGTTATATGGGGAGATACTGGTTATATGGGGGTTGTACTGGTTTATGGGGTGTTGTACTGGTTTATGGGTGTGGTACTGGTTTTATATGGGGAGTCACTGGTTATATGGGGTATCTTATTACTTGGTATATGGGGGTGTATGGTTATAATGGGTATACTGGTATATGGGGTATACTGGCTCATATGGGGGGGGTTTACTGGTTATATGGGGGTGTACTGGTTATATGGGGTATACTGGTTTATATGGTTTGTTGTAAATGGTTATATGGGCATGCCACTGGTTATAAAGGTAATAACTGGTTATATGGGGTGTTTAACTGTTATATGGGGTGGTACTGGTTAAAAATGTGGGTTTATACTGGTTATATGGGGTGTACTGGTATATGTGGGGTATATACTGGTTACTATGGCGTGCACTGGTTATATGCGTTGACTGGTTATATGGGGTAAATGGTTATATGGGGTGTACTGGTTATATGGGGTATACTGGTTATATGGGGTGCACTGGTTATATGGAGTGTACTGGTTATATGGGGTATACTGGCTATATGGGGTATACTGGCTAAATGGGGTGTACTGGTTATATGGGGGTGTACTGACTTTATGGGGGTGTACTGGTTATATGGGGGTGTACTGGTTATATGGGCTATACTGGTTATATGCGGGTGTACTGGCTATATGTGGAGGTAGGGTGAATGGTTATATGGGGGTGTACTGGTTATATGGGGGTATACTGGCTATATAGGGGTATACTGGGTATATGGGGTATTTTTGATTATACGGGGTGTACTGGGTATATGGGGGTGTACTGGTTATATGGGGTGTAGTGGTTATAGGGGTTGTACTGGTTATATGGGGTGCACTGGTTATATGTGGTGTAATGGATTTTGGGGTGCACTGGTTATATGGGGTGTAATGATTATATGGGGTATACTGGTTATATGGGGTATACTGGTTATATGGGGTGTACTGGTTATATGGGGTATACTGGTTATATGGTTTGCCCTGGTTATATGGGGTGTACTGGTTATATGGGGGTGTACTGGCTATATGGAGTGTACTGGTTATATGGGGTGTACTGGTTATATCTGGTGTACTGGTTATATGGGGTGTACTGGTTATATGGGGTATACTGGTTATATGGGGGTGTACTGGTTATATGGGGTGCACTGGTTATATGGGGTGCACTTGTTATATGGGGTGCACTGGTTATATGGGGTGTACTGGTTATATGGGGTGCACTGGTTATATGGGGTGCACTTGTTATATGGGGTGTACTGGTTATATGGGGTGCACTTGTTATATGGGGTGCACTGGTTATATGGGGTATATTTGTTATATGGGGTGCACTTGTTATATGGGGTGTACTGGTTATATGGGGTGCACTGGTTATATGGGGGTGTACTGGTTATATGGGGTGTACTGGTTATATGGGGTGCACTGGTTATATGGGGTATACTGGTTATATGGGGGTGTACTGGTTATATGGGGTGAACTGGTTATATGGGGTTTTACGGGTTATATGGGGTGCACTGGTTATATGGGGTGCACTTGTTATATGGGGTGCACTGGTTATATGGGGTGTACTGATTATATGGGGTGCACTGGTTATATGGGGTGCACTTGTTATATGGGGTGCACTGGTTATATGGGGTGTACTGGTTATATGGGGTGCACTGGTTATATGGGGTGCACTTGTTATATGGGGGTGTACTGGTTATATGGGGTGCACTGTTTTATTTTTTTGGGGTGCACTGGTTTATATGGGGTATATTTTGTTATATGGGGTGCACTTTGTTATATGGGGTGGGACTGGATTATATGGGGTGCACTGGTTATATTGGGTGTACTGATTATTTTGGGTGCAAATTGTTTTATTTGGGGTGCACTGGTTATATGGGGTATACTGGTTATATGGGGTGCACTGGTTATATGGGGTGCACTTGTTATATGGGGTGTACTGGTTATATGGGGTGCACTGGTTATATGGGGTGTACTGGTTATATGGGGTGTACTGGTTATATGGGGGTGTACTGGTTATATGGGGTGTACTGGTTATATGGGGTGCACTGGTTATATGGGGTGCACTGGTTATATGAGGTATACTGGTTATATGGGGTGCACTGGTTATATGGGGTGCACTGGTTATATGAGATATACTGTTTATAAGGGGGGTGAAGTGGTTATATGGGGTGAACTGGTGATTTGGGTATAATGGTTAAATGGGGTTGCACTGGTTTATACGGGGTGCACTGGGTATATGGGGGTATACTGGGTATATGGGGGTATACTGGTTATATGGGGTGACTCGGGGGTTATATGGGGTATATGGTTTATATGGGGTGCACTGGTTATATGGGGTATACTGGTTATATGGGGTGCACTGGTTAAAAAGGGTGCCCCTGGTTATATGGGAGTGTAAGGTTATATGGGGTCACTGGTTATATGGGGTGTATGGTTATATGGGGTGGGACTATTATATGGGGTGACTGGTTATATGGGGTTTACTGGTTTATGGAGTGCACCTGGTTATATGGGGGGCAAATGGTTATATGGGGTTTTTTTTGGTTTAATATTGGGGGGTACTGGGTATTGGGGGTATACTGGTTATATAGGGGTATACTGGTTATATAGGGGTATACTGGGTATATGGAGGTATACTGGTTATATAGGGGTATACTGGGTATATGGGGGTATACTGGGTATATGGAGGTATACTGGGTATATGGGGGTGTACTGGTTATATGGGGGTGTACTGGTTATATGGGGTATACTGGTTATATGGGGTATACTGGTTATATGGGGTGCACTGGTTATATGGGGTGCACTGGTTATATGGGGTGCACTGGTTATATGGGGTATACTGGTTATATGGGGTGCACTCATTATATGGGGTGCACTGGTTATATGGGGTATACTGGTTATATGGGGTGCACTGGTTATATGGGGTGCACTGGTTATATGGGGTATACTGGTTATATGGGGTGTACTGGTTATATGGGGTATACTGGTTATATGGGGTATACTGGCTATATGGGGTGTACTGGTTATATGGGGGTGTACTGGTTATATGGGGTATACTGGTTATATGGGGGTGCACTGGTTATATGGGGTATACTGGTTATATGGGGTATACTGGTTATATGGGGTGTACTGGTTATATGGGGTGTACTGGTTATATGGGGTATACTGGTTATATGGGGTGCACTCATTATATGGGGTGCACTGGTTATATGGGGTGTACTGGTTATATGGGGTGCACTGGTTATATGGGGTGCACTGGTTATATGGGGTGCACTGGTTATACGGAGAGCCTCAGTTTTACAGTTTGTGATGTTCCCGTACAGGTGTCACGGTGTTCGATGTCCTCCGGGGCTGTCGGTCACCTGGAATAATCCGTTATAATTAGGGGAGATCACAGGGGCGCGTTATGTTCCTCGTGTTCTTGTGCTTTTCTCACATATGAGGAGTGATGAAAGCTGCGGGATGTGCCGAATCTAATGGGTAGAACTGATTGTGGACGACACCCTCCCCTCCCCCACATCCCAGAATGGAGGACAGCGAGGGATCATCACAAGAGTGGTCCTGCCCCACAGGAGGGGCGAAGTCAGAGCTTAGTGATCACAGCAGTACATTCACACCATGCACATGGCGCCCCCTAGTGATCACTAGCAGTACACTCACACCATGCACATGGCGCCCCCTAGTGATCACTAGCAGTACACTCACACCATGCACATGGCGCCCCCTAGTGATCACAGCAGTACACTCACACCATGCACATGGCGCCCCCTAGTGATCACTAGCAGTACACTCACACCATGCATATGGCGCCACCTAGTGATCACTAGCAGCACACTCACACAATGCACATGATGCCCCCTAGTGATCACTAGCAGTACACTCACACCATGCACATGGCGCCCCCTAGTGATCACAGCAGTACACGCAAACCATGCACATGGCGCCCCCTAGTTATCACTAGCGGTATACTCACACCTTGCACATGGCGCCCCCTAGTGATCACAGCAGTACACCCACACCATGCACATGGCGCCCCCTAGTGATCACTAGCAGCAAACTCACACCATGCACATGGTGCCCTCTAGTGATCACTAGCAGTACACTCACACCATGCACATGGCGCCCCCCAGTGATCACTAGCAGTAGACTCACACCGTGCACATGGTGCCCTCTAGTGATCACTAGCAGTACACTCACACTGTGCACTTGGCGCCCCATAGTGATCACAGCAGTACACTAACACCATGCACATGGCGCCCCCTAGTGATCACAGCAGTACACTCACACCATGCACATGGCGCCCCCTAGTGATCCCAGCAGTACACTAACACCGTCACATGGTGCCCCCTAGTGATCACAGCAGTACACTCACACTGTGCACATGGTCCCCCCTAGTGATCCCAGCAGTACACTAACACCGTCACATGGCGCCCCCTAGTGATCACTAGCAGTACACTCACACCGTGCACATGGCGCCCCCTAGTGATCACAGCAGTACACCCACACCATTCACATGGCGCCCCCTAGTGATCACAGCAGTACACTCACACCATGCACATGGCGCCCCCTAGTGATCCCAGCAGTACACTAACACCGTCACATGGTGCCCCCTAGTGATCACAGCAGTACACTCACACACTGCACATTGTACCCCCAAGTGATCCCAGCAGTACACTAACACCGTCACATGGCGCCCCTTAGTGATCACTAGCAGTACATTCACACCATACACATGGTGCCCCCTAGTGATCACAGCAGTACACTCACACCATGCACATGGTGCCCCCTAGTGATCCCAGCAGTACACTCACACCATGCACATGGCGCCCCCTAGTGATCCCAGCAGTACACTAACACCGTCACATGGCGCCCCTTAGTGATCACTAGCAGTACACTCACACCATGCACATGGTGCCCCCTAGTGATCACTAGCAGTACACTCACACCATGCACATGGCGCCCCTAGTGATCACAGCAGTACACTCACACCATGCACATGGCGCCCCCTAGTGATCACAGCAGTACACTCACACCATGGACATGGCGCCCCCTAGTGATCACAGTAGTACACTCCCGCTGTGCACCGGGCGCCCCCTAGTGATCCCAGCAGTACACTAACACCGTCCCATGGTGCCCCTAGTGATCACTAGCAGTACACTCCCACCATGCACATGGTGCCCACTAGTGATCACTAGCAGTACACTCACACCATGCACATGGCGCCCCTAGTGATCCCAGCAGTACACTAACACCGTCACATGGTGCCCCCTAGTGATCACAGCAGTACACTCACACTGTGCACATGGTACCCCCTAGTGATCCCAGCAGTACTCTAACACCGTCACATGGTGCCCCCTAGTGATCACAGCAGTACACTCACACCATGCACATGGCGCCCCCTAGTGATCACAGCAGTACACGCACACCATGCACATGGCGCCCCCTAGTGATCCCAGCAGTACACTAACACCGTCACATGGTGCCCCCTAGTGATCACTAGCAGTACACTCACACCGTGCACATGGCGCCCCCTAGTGATCACAGCAGTACACGCAAAACCATGCACATGGCGCCCCCTAGTGATCACAGCAGTACACTAATACCGTCACATGGCGCCCCCTAGTGATCCCAGCAGTACACTCACACTGTGCACATGGTGCCCCCTAGTGATCCCACAGTACACTAACACCGTCACATGGTGCCCCCTAGTGATCACTAGCAGTACACTCACACCTGCCACATGGCGCCCCCTAGTGATCACAGCAGTACACGCACACCATGCACATGGCGCCCCCTAGTGATCACAGCAGTACACTAATACCGTCACATGGCGCCCCCTAGTGATCCCAGCAGTACACTCACAATGTGCACATGGCGCCCCCTAGTGATCACAGCAGTACATTCACACCGTGCACATGGCGCCCCCTAGTGATCCCATCAGTACACTCACACTGTGCACATGGTGCCCCCTTGTGATCCCAGCAGTACACTAACACCGTCACATGGCGCCCCCTAGTGATCACTAGCAGTACACTAACACCGTCACATGGCGCCCTCTCGTGATCACTAGCAGTACACTCACACCATGCAGATGGCGCCCCCTAGTGATCCCAGCAGTACACTCACACTATGCACATGGTGCCCCCTAGTGATCTCTAGCAGTACATTCACACCATGCACATGGCGCCCCCTAGTGATCACTAGCAGTACACTAACACCGTCACATGGCGCCCCCTAGTGATCACGAGCAGTACACTCACACCCTGCATATGGTGCCCTCAAGTGATCACTAGCAGTCCACTCACACTGTGCACATGGCGCCCCCTAGTGATCACTAGCAGTACACTCACCGGGGCACATGGTGCCCCCTAAGTGATCCCAGCAGTACACCTAACACCCGTCACTTGGTGCCCCCTCGTGATCTCTAGCAGTACACGCACACCATGCACATGGCGCCCCCTAGTGATCACAGCAGTACACTAATACCGTCACATGGCGCCCCCTAGTGATCACGAGCAGTACACTCACACTGTGCACATGGTGCCCCCTAGTGATCCCAGCAGTACACTAACACCGTCACATGGTGCCCCCTAGTGATCACTAGCAGTACACTCACACCGTGCACATGGCGCCCCCTAGTGATCACAGCAGTACACTCACACCATGCACATGGCGCCCCCTAGTGATCACAGCAGTACACTAATACCGTCACATGGCGCCCCCTCGTTATCCAAGCAGTACACTCAAACTGTGCACATAGCGCCCCCTCGTTATACCAGCAGTACACTCACACCGTGCACATGGCGCCCCCTAGTGATCCCAGCAGTACACTCACACTGTGCACATGGGGCCCCCTTTTGATCCCAGCAGTACACTAACACCTTCACATGGCGCCCCCTAGTGATCACTAGCAGTACACTAACACCGTCACATGGCGCCCTCTCGTGATCACTAGCAGTACACTCACACCATGCATATGGCGCCCCCTAGTGATCCCAGCAGTACACTCACACTATGCACATGGTGCCCCCTAGTGATCACTAGCAGTACATTCACACCATGCACATGGCGCCCCCTAGTGATCACTAGCAGTACACTAACACCGTCACATGGCGCCCCCTAGTGATCACTAGCAGTACACTCACACCATGCATATGGTGCCCTCAAGTGATCACTAGCAGTACACTCACACTGTGCACATGGCGCCCCCTAGTGATCACTAGCAGTACACTCACCGTGCACATGGTGCCCCCTAGTGATCCCAGCAGTACACTAACACCGTCACATGGTGCCCCCTAGTGATCACTAGCAGTACACTCACCCAATGCACATGGTGCCCCCAGTGATCACTACCAGTACACTCACACCATGCACATGGTGCTCCCTAGTGATCACAGCAGTACACTCACACCGTGCACATGGCGCCCCCTAGTGATCACTAGCAGTACACTCACACCATGCATATGGCGCCCCCTAGTGATCACTAGCAGTACACTCACACCGTGCACATGGTGCCCCCTAGTGATCACTACCGTGTTTCCCCGATAGTAAGACGTAGCGGGAAGTTTAGGGAGGTCGGCTAATGTAAGACGTACCCCGAAAGTAAGACGTAGTAAAATGTACGTTGGAAAAATATAAGCCAAAGAACTGGTACTTTTTGCAGCATTAACAGCGGGATGCAGACGGATGTGGAGCAGAATGAGCGGAGGGATGTGGAGGCGGCGTGTTTATGTATGTTGTCCATGGTCCTGACGGGCAACATACAAAAACACGCAGCCTCTGTGCCTTCATGTGCAGCCGCTGGTGGCTTCTCTGATTGGCCCAGCGGCTCCTGCATGAGGAAGAAGACGCCACACCTCTACCCAGCACCGCAAAGGAATTGAACCGATCCCCATTACGGTACCAAGTAAGCAATTCACAAAATGCGCCATGTAAAGTTTCCTTAACTTGCGGTATACTTACGGCGCAATCGCAGCAAGTCCTCATACGGTACATTGCATAGAAACTTGCTGCGATTGCTGTGGGATACTGTATGGGGCTGTAACTTATGGGAGACTGTGATCGTTTTGGGGGAAACGCGTCGGGTCTTGAACAAATCACACGGGTTTTGAATCAATCACACAACAGAACGTTTTTTTTTTTTTTTTGTGCTTTTGACTAAAAGAATTGATTTTATGTGGATAGAATGTCTCTCCTAGAGTGTCTATAGCACATATGGGAGTCTTGCTGATATCCTTTTAGGAATTGCTTCAATGGGGGCGTCTGACCTAGGGTGCGCTCTCAATAAGTGGGGCCGCTCCTGTTGGGGCGACTACTCTGCCGAAGGGGGCGTTCTTCACCCCTTGGGTCAGTACTACTATATTGGATATCTAGATTTAGAGGAACTAGCATCTCTCCCTCTCTAGGAGAACAGTATTTGTGTTTTGCTGTGGATCCTCCATTTTGGAAGGGCACTTTTTTAATGTATATCAAGTAAAAGTTATTTTTTTATTGGGTTTTTTTCTTCACTGTGAATTTTGCTACAAATTTAACCCAAATAGGTAAAATTAGATTTGTCTGTGAGTTTTTTTTTGAGACTGTGATACGGAACCATAAGCAATGCTTATACCGTACGCTATATTTTTGCCCCTAGACATGAGCACTTCCAGTTCCATTTTTTTTTCCAATATAAGACATACCCCGAAAGTAAGACATAGTGGGACTTTTGGGGGTAAAAAGAATGTATGACGCTGTCTTACTTTCGGGGAAACACGGTAGCAGTACACTAACACCATGCACATGTCGCCCCCTATGATACAGCGACATAAAAATGCACAGGGGCCCCCCCTAGTAAATCACAGCGTACATAACACCATGACATGGCGCCCTCCAGTGACCTAGAGTCACAAACACCTGCAATGGCGCCTCCTAGTATCACAGCAGTACCAACAACCATGCACAGGGCCCCCCCCTAGTGACACTGCTACAAAAACACCATGCACATGGGCCCCCCCATGACCTAGCGTACACAAACCCCATCACATGGCGCCCCCTAGTGCCCTAGCAGTAACTCACCCATGCACATGGGCCCCTATGCCCCCAGCATTACACTCACCCTGCACAGGTCCCCTTGATCACTGTACACTCACCCCTGCACATGGCCGCCCTCTAGTGATCACTAGCAGTAACATCACACCATTACAATGGTGCCCCCTAGTGATCACAGCAGTACACTCACACCATGCACATGGCGCCCCCTAGTGATCCCAGCAGTACACGCACACCATGCACATGACGCCCCCTCGTGATCACGACCGGTACCCTCACACAATGCACATGGGGCCCTCTAGTGATCCCAGCAGTACACTCACACCATGCACATGGTGCCCCCTAGTGATCACTAGCAGTACCTCACCCCATGCACATGGTGCCCCCTAGTGACCAGCAGTACACTCAACCATGCACATGGCGCCCCCTAGTGATCCCAGCAGTACATTCACACCATGCACATGGCCATATTGCTGTCCTTGGAGTTCCTTTAGTCCTTGCACTTTTCTGCAGCATGTCCTGCATCGGACGTTCCTGTGACCGGGGCTGGGCAGGAGGAGACACAATGAACGACCTCCAGGGCACATAGTAAATTGGGGGAGATTCTTCATACAACCCTATGTGAATATCTGTAGCATTATATTAGGTTTATATCTGTACAAGCGGCTGAAGAAACTTTATCTGCTGGGCTCTGACCTATCTGACTGAGGAATAGATTATCACTGAGCATGAGGCGCCCCCCGGAACCAACCAGAGGAACGGGGCTGATTGAGGGAAGGGTTGGACAACTGTGTATAAGAGAGGAACAAACTGGAAGTGAAGAATCCAACCTCCCCTACAAGGAGGAGGCAAGACCACCCTCCAGGGGGCAATGAGCAGCCATCTAGCAGCCATTACACTGGACTTCAGGGACCATGGTTTTAGGAGAAGGGTTTGCAGATACCTCTGCCCTGTTTTCATGATGACCATGGGGAGAGATATCTAGGCTTTTGGCCAATGCCCCCCCTGACTGGTCTGCTGACATCAGCACCTCCAGCAAACAAGAAGAGAGTTCCCTCCCCCCAAACTCCACATCTAGGATGTAGATGGACATTGGCCATGAAATTGGACAGAGAGAGACTAGGACGCAGCCGGTAATCCTCCACCAACCATTCCCTATGGTCTATTTACTAACGTGGGAGTTTTATTCACCATCAATGACCCAGATCCCTTTCTTATGATTTTTCTTGTGATGGTGAAGAGAGTTCTCTATGTCAGTCTCCAAGTAGCAGAGAAGCTAGAGATAACCCTGGATGTGATGAGAATCAGGAAAATGTATGTAATGTGTCCCCCAGAGTCGACGGCCCCTTCTCTCTAAAGGATGAGATGAAATATTCTGAGAATATTACAGGAGTCCCTCAGGATCATCCAATATGAATGTGAAGAAACAATCACAACAACAAAGGTCATACTGAAAGAAGAGCAAAAACGTTTAATATTTACATAGAACTACAGCTCCATCAGGTAATAAGCTTCTGTCTACCCCGGACATGACCAGACCTTCTATACATATACACATACATTATTATTATTATGATTGCTGCCCCTATTGGAGCCGGCTTAAACCAATGCTGGACAAGAAGTATGTGTGGGGTGAGGCTAGGTCATTGTCGACTTCACAGAAAACTATACAACACTCCAAGTGGTAGAGCTCATGAATGCAAGAATTTGGTGTGGAACCATGAAGAACATCATAGGGAAGATAAATAGAATGGTGAACTCATGAAGACCATCATCGAGAAAAGTCCATGGATAGAATGGTGGACGCATGAAGACCATGATCGTGAAAAGTCCATGGTGGACACATGAATAACATCATTGAGAAGAGTCCATGGATAGAATGGTGGGCACATGATGACCATCATCGAGAAAAGTCCATGGATAGAATGGTGGAACCATGAAAACCATTTTCAAGAAAAGGCCATGGATAAAATGGCGGACCCATGAAAACCATCATCATGAAAAGTCCATGGATAGAATGGTGGACCCATATAGAACATCATTGAGAAGAGTCCATGGATAGAATGGTGGACACATGACAACCTTCATCGAGAAGAGTCCATGGATAGATTTGTGGATCCATGAAGAGAATCATCAAGAAGAGTCCCTGGATAGAATCGAGAAAATCCAAAAAATCGAAATGGACAGCACTTGAAAGATCAAAAAAAGTTTTATTCCTCCCGGCAAACGTTTCAGCTTAAAAAGGGCCTTTCTAAGCAACAAACATAAGGTGCAAAACCAATAATATTATAAAGGCAGTGTAATCAATCAAGTGATCAAACCTATTAGGTACATAAGTACAAATAGTGGACATATATGAAATAGTACAAACCGTGAAAAAATATATCTATGTGAACAATTTATCATTTTGTACATAATCGTGCACTTTTAAGATAAGAAAGGTCCAATGGACCATAATAAAACAAACTAGTGCTTAATGATCCCATTGTGAGTGTACAGGTATCAATACGAAATAAAGTAAAATCTAACATATCAGCGAAATATCAGCCATGGATCACGATGTATCTCCTGCAGGCTTTCGGAGTCTATGATGAACAACCTAGGCCATGCGGTCAAACACACTACTCAGCGTGAATGAGCACATAGTGATATACGTGTATGTTACCATGACAAATCAGAAGCTCGCGCAAGCGCAGAAAAATAACAGACTCCGCTGAAATTCAAACCCTTTATTTGGGAGCCTCAAAAAGGGAAAACCCGCAGCGGCAAAAAAAACTGTGGAAACCCCATAACCAAGGTAGGATAATGGTAGGTAAATATAAGAGCAATAAATAAATGTGTTTTTTGTGAAAATTTAAATGCGCCCCACAAGAATGAAAAAAACCACCCCCATTATAGTCAAAAAGTCAAATTTTGAAAAAAAATACGGGGGCCCCTGGGACAAATGGGACCCAAACAGAGATGCCCGGGTTTCCCCGGCAATCTTTTTGGGCGAGGTTCCCTCATAAAAACAAAGTTGGAAGTTTTAATAAATACAAAAAGGGAAAAACATCCTTTCCAAAAAAATTTAAAAGAAAAAGTTTAAAAAACGAAAAAAGGGGCACCCGGACCCTTGGGTCAACAATGGCTATGAAAATTTGGGAAAAAAAACCCAAAAAACAAGAAAAAATTTTTAAAAGGGAAAAAAAAGCATATTTAAAAAATTTATTTAATAAACACCTTTTTTGGGTTGGATCCCAAACCCTTTCCAAAAATTTTTAAAGGGGGGGCATTTTCCCTTCGGCTTTTAAACCCTTTTGGCCCATCCAAAAGAGAAAAGAGGGAAGATAAATTTTCAAACCAAGTTTGAAAAAAAATTAGTGGTGAATTCTTTTTCAAATGTGTTAATGATTTTGGGGAAAAAGGCTTTGAATAAGGGTTTTTCCCTTTTTTGTCCTTTTAATACGATGTTGGTTTAACTTGAATTGGGAATTGTTTAAATTTTTTGGGAAAGGTTTAAAACCCTTAAAGTTTTTTTTTCCCAAATTTTGTTTTCTCCATTGCCTAGGGAAAATAAAAATGTTGATGATAAATGTAACTTTGATATCTCTTTTTCGCAGAGGGTTTAGCAAAGAAGTAATTTTATTTCCCCCATACTGATTTTAATTTTAGCAATTAATACCTTTGAAAAATTTAAAATTTGGTTGGGTTTTTAAAAATATACGAGACTCCCAAAAAAAGAAAATTTTAAATTCGGATATAATTTAAGTAGTCCGAAAGGGAAAACGGGGGTTGATAATTTGTCTAAAAAAAAGTTCTGACTATTTAAACCCGAGATAAAGGGGGAGCCCCTTTTACTTAGGATATAGGGAAATATATTGAGGGGGGTTTATGCGACAAATTTAAAAGATTCTGAGGTATATTTAAAAATTTTATCGTTGTCTCTTCCCAGTTTGAAGTCCAGAATTGGTGCTTTGGTACATTCTGCTCATGAGAATCGGATTATTGATAAAGAGTTAGAAATCTTTTTGATTGAGAAATTTCCTGTTACACCCAGGTTTTATTGTTTACCTAAAATACACAAATCTTTGTTGAATCCCCCTGGTCGCCCAATTGTGTCGGGACAAGGTTCCATCTTTAGTCCGGTTGCAATGTTTCTTGACAGGATGTTGAGGGAATTTGCATGTTCAGCTCGCTCATTTATTAGGGATACCACCCATTTTTTGACGGTTATTGATGAGTTGAAGGTTTGTGAATCAGATTTAATTGTGTCTTTTGATGTGGTGAATCTTTATACGTCTATTGAACATCACAGAGGTATTGAAGTGGTGAGGAGAGTGCTTACATCTTGTGATTATCCATCTGACAATGTACAGTTTTTGTTGGATTTGTTGGAATTTGTTTTGACTAAAAATTATTTTGTTTTTGATGATAAGTATTATATCCAAAAAAAAGGAACCGCGATGGGCTCAAATGTTGCGCCCACATATGCTAATATGTTTGTCGCAAGTCTTGAGGAGGAGTTTGTCTATGTGTCCCACCATTTCAGGCATGTCCTGGGATGGTGGAGATACATAGATGATATTTTTGTGATCTGGAGGGGTACCTCTGAGGAACTTGAAGAATTCTTTAGTTTCCTGAATACTATCGATAGGGATATCAAATTTACTTCCCTTCACAAATTACAGTTTCTTGACACGTTGGTGTATAAGCAAGGAGATAAATTGGTCACTGATTTGTATGTAAAGGGAACTGATAGGAATAATTTTTTGCACTATGAGAGTTTCCATCCGAAGGCTATGATTAAATCTTTGCCTTTTAGTCAATTTCTTCGAGTTAGAAGAATAGTAGCTGATCCTGTGCTTCTGGACATTAGATTGAATGAAATGTCATCCAAATTTATAGCACGTGGTTATCCTAAGTCATTGGTCTCTGTTCAAACAACAGGGCCAAAGAATGGGAGGAAAAGTCTTTTTGGGTTTTAAGGCCCCTAAAGGGTTTCTTGCCTCGGGCTTTTAAAAT